>JAOTOL010001360.1:235000-472500 GCA_034440575.1 Imbricaverruca yamaguchii | reverse complement strand
CGGGTTGCGACTGGCCTCCGACAGGCGTGCCCACATGAAGCTGGTGAGCACGTACGAGCCGGTGGCCACCATGAAGTAGAGGCCGAGCGTGGCCGGCGTAATGCCCAGCGCCCGGTCCACGTATGGAGCCACACACGACTCGAACGTGAAGAAATCAAACGAGTAAAAGAAGACGATTAGCAGACAGAGCCAGTTTTCGCGCGAGCGCGCCAGCGAGCGCAGCATGCTGCTGAGTGGCATCCGGCTTGAATCGTCGCATTTCTCCACGGCCGGCATGAACGCTGCGTTAATGAGTGCCGCGACGATCATGACACAGCCGAGCACGAAGAACGGCGCGCCGAATCCTGCGACGGCGTACAGGCCTCCGCCGACGGCCGGTGCCACGGAGAGGCCGGCCGACTGCGCGGCAGACACCAGCGCCACGGCCGTGCTGGCCTGCTTCGTGAACCTGTTGCCGATGATGGTGAAGGCGCAGCTGGTGACTGCCGCCGTGCCGGCCGCCTCCACCATGCGCACCAGGAAGCAGGCGGTCACGAATGCGGTCGTGTCGGTGATGTAGTCCAGGGTGCCGAACGCCACTGTGGAGAGGCCGGCCGTGGCGATTCCGATGTTGTAGAGCCTTGTGACGCCTACGTGGAGCGCCAGCCGGCCGACCAGCGGGTACAGCGCCACCTGCGCCAGCGCGAAGCTGCTGAACACGGCGCTGATTAGTGTTTGCGAGACGCCACGCGACGCCGCCTCCACCGGAAAGAAGGGTACCATGACGGCGATGAGGGAGCCGTTGAGGACGCTCACCACCGTCATGCCAACCAGCAGTCGCCGCTCGGCTGGAGAGGGCACCGTGACGGTCGTCTCCGACTGGACGCTGCGCTCCAGCGGCTCGTCCAGCCGGCGCACCGTCTCGTCGAGCGCGCCGTACCGCGCCGGCGACGTCTGCCACGCGGTGCCGTCGTGGCGGCCGCCTGGCTCCGAGTGGACCGTCATAGTCAGCGGTCGTTACGGCTGCCGCTGACTGCCGCCGGCCACCCGACGTCTGCGTCAGAGGAGTGGCAGAGAAGCCCGACAGTGGCCTGAGTCGTGTCGGCCGCAGCACACACACACCACTTGTCCCCGCACCTGGCACCCGCCGGGCCGCTGCGCCACTCACTCGCACACCCCTCACGCTCGCACACACACTCGCGGGCAGGAGACGAAGGAAGACGTCGGAGTCGCATCACCAGAGATGTCTGACCACCTGCTCTTTCGGAGAAGTGACGAAACAGAAGGCGAATGGTGGCTCGCTTATCGCCCTGCAGATAGAGTGAGGCGATACACCATATATACATAAACCGTATCTTCTGCCGCTGTGGACACTGCGAACTGCACACAAAGAGCAGGATTCGATACCGATCATCGAAACAGAACACCAGTCCTTGGGGAATCCTAACGGTGTCCACTAAATGTGTGAAATATATAATCGAAGACACATTGCGGTAGCTCCGGTACGGTTTCGTCGAGTACATGATGGAATTCAGATGTCCGATTATATCGCCGTGAGTTGGTGTGGCTTTGACGCCGGCGGAACTGTAATTGCCCAATCCACGTCCAAGAAATTTGCAAGAAACCTGTCCAGATCTGGAAAACGGCTCCTCATTGTCGCAGAGCACCAGTCTGGTTGTCGGAGCCATTCGTCAGCTAATGCATGAATGCAGTTTCGCTATTTTCGTTGCGCTGAGGTTTCCAAATGGCTTCAGGGTGCGGTAATGGATCATGGCTCCTCAGTAATGCTGGCGAACAGCTTCATGAATAACCCAGAGGTGGAAGTGCTGAGCAGCTCGCTACCGAAGCCGGCTCGATGGGAAAAATATTGTACAGAATTATAATTCCGCAGCGTCCCCTGCCCTTGCTTTTTGCATGGTTTTATTTGCACTACTCTATCGTTACTTCTGTGTCATCTCTAAATCTCGAGTCTGCCTGCGGTTCCTCTCATCAGTTTTCCTCATACACCTGGAAAAGGTGTCATTTCTTATTACCACCCACAATTTCCCCCAAAATGAATGCAAGCACCTGCTAAGCCTTCTTGCAGGCTTCTTAACCTCGCTGACTATAGCAAACTAGCACGCTAGTTTCCTTCAGACTGTGGTATGCATCTGCAACGTCAAGTGGGGACATCTGCTTTAATAAGGAAGTTGTCAATATGGAGATAATATTGTTGCTGCGTGACAAACAGATACTGTTAAGTGGTATTTCCTGCGTTCTAATTAAATGGTGTTAAATTATAGATAATAATAACCAGCTTTAGTCTGGATTTTCCTGATGTTTTTGCATTTAGCCTGCATCCCTGTTGATTTCCCCAATTTGATGTTTGATTCATTTGACTTTTTCCACTTTGAGTTCTTCATTTTCACTTACGTTCCTTTTGAGTTTCCATTTCACCTTTTTACTCCTTCTGTTATGATTTTTATCCCTGATTATTTTTTTTCGCTGGACTTTTTGTCTTTCAACTTTACCTAGGTGGCGTCCCAGCCTTTAGACTCTTTGTCTTGGTAACTTCTCGCCCGTGCTCCGAATAATATACCATAATGAGATGATGAGTCTAAGGTCTCTCCAACAAGCGCTACTTACATTTTGGCACTGAAGCAGTAAAGCCGCCTCAGCAAACATTGTGGTTTGAGGCGGCTTTACTGTTTGAGGCGGCAAACATTGAGGACACTACTTCAATGCACCACTAATTACGTCACGTACACAAGGCAGTTAAATGACGTATCCTCTGCTTTTAGGCTATTTCGTTTGTTAATTATCATGGAACTGCTGAGGATGCCGCACATTGTGATTAAAAATGCATCTATTGTCCTACGTCAGGCACCTGTCCGGATGAATACTTGTTAAAAATCATCAAGGCTCAAGCACGTATTCGTTTTCAGGAAAGAACCATTGATAATCAAAACACATACGTTTCTTTCCCGAAAGAGGTAACACTTACAACCAGAAACCATCTTTCTGGTTTACAACAGAACTAATAACAATCAAGATATATAATTCCGCCACACCTGACTCCGGCATTGACGTCCTCCCAGTGATGACACACCTCAGCTAGTGTGTCGCATGAGCTGACACTGGTAGTGACGTCCTCCCAGTGATGACACACCTCAGGTGGTGTGTCGCATGATCTGACCCTGGTAGTGACGTCCTCCCAGTGATGACACACCTCAGGTGGTGTGTCGCATGAGCTGACACTGGTAGTGACGTCCTCCCAGTGATGACACACCTCAGGTGGTGTGTCGCATGAGCTGACCCTGGTAGTGACGTCCTCCCAGTGATGACACACCTCAGGTGGTGTGTCGTATGAGCTGACCCTGGCAGCGACTCCACCCAGTGATGACACACCTCAGGTGGTGTGTCGTATGATCTGACCCTGGTAGTGACGTCCTCCCAATGATGACACACCTCAGGTGGTGTGTCGCATGAGCTGACACTGGTAGTGACGTCCTCCCAATGATGACACACCTCAGGTGGTGTGTCGTATGAGCTGACACTGGTAGTGACGTCCTCCCAGTGATGACACACCTCAGGGTGTTTCGTATGAGCTGACCCTGGCAGTGACGTCCACCCAGTGATGACACACCTCAGGTGGTGTGTCGATGATCTGACCCTGGCAGTGACGTCCTCCCAGTGATGACACACCTCAGGTGGTGTGTTGGCAGATCTGACCTAGTACCCTGGTAGTGACGTCCTCCCAGTGATGACACACCTCAGGTGGTGTGTCGTATGAGCTGACACTGGCAGCGACGTCCTCCCAGTGATGACACACCTCAGGTGGTGTGTCGCATGATCTGACCCTGGCAGTGACGTCCTCCCAGTGATGACACACCTCAGGTGGTGTGTCGCATGATCTGACCCTGGCAGTGACGTCCTCCCAGTGATGACACACCTCAGGTGGTGTGTCGTATGAGCTGACCCTGGCAGCGACTCCACCCAGTGATGACACACCTCAGGTGGTGTGTCGCATGATCTGACCCTGGCAGTGACGTCCTCCCAGTGATGACACACCTCAGGTGGTGTGTCGCATGAGCTGACCCTGGCAGCGACTCCACCCAGTGATGACGCACCTCAGGTGGTGTGTCGCATGAGCTGACTGAGCGACCCACCTCAGGTGGTGCTCAGTGTGTGTCGCATGAGCTGACCCTGGCAGCGACTCCACCCAGTGATGACGCACCTCAGGTGGTGTGTCGCATGAGCTGACCCTGGCAGCGACTCCTCCCACTGATGTGTCCGGCAGCTGGTCCGGGACCGCCTGACTGCCTGCTCGCGTGACTGTGCTGTCCCACCAGAACGGTGCCGGTGCCGGTGCCGGGCCAGCACAAACACACGTGACGGACACGGGCGGTCGTGCCGTGACCACCTGCGGTGTCGATTCGCCGAACCTCTGTCGCCGGCCCGACAGCTGACTAACGACGTGCCAGCCGCTGCCGGTCCGTGGCTGATGGCCGAGAGGTCCGTGGTCCGAGGGCCGAGAGGTCCGTGGTCCGTGGACCAAGGGCCGAGAGGTCCGTGGCTGAGGGCCGAGAGGTCCGTGGTCCGTGGATCGAGAGGTCCGTGGTCCGAGGGCCGAGAGGTCCATGGCTGAGGGCCGAGATGTCCGTGGTCCGAGGGCCGAGGGGTCCGTGGTCCGTGGACCAAGAGGTCTGTGGGTCGTGGACCAAGAGGTCCGTGGTCTGTGGGCCGAGAGGTCCGTGGTCCGAGAGCCGAGAGGTCCGTGGCTGAGGGCCGAGAGGTCCGTGGTCCGAGGGCCGAGAGGTCCGTGGTCCGTGATCCGAGGGCCGAGAGGTCCGTGGTCCGTGGTCCGAGGGCAGAGAGGTCCATGGCTGAGGGCCGAGATGTCCGTGGTCCGTGGTCCGAGAGGTCCCTGGGCCGTGGGTCGAGAGGCGGTGCGGCTGCCGGCCAAGCTGAGATCAGTGACACTCTGCCCGCTTGGCCACCAGTCCAAACGTCCGGCCCGAGCCTAACTCGGGGCTGTCCAGAGTTCTTTAATACACTCTGGTCCAGAGGTGGGACACGCAGTTGCTGCAGTCCAGTGACGTCGCCAGACCAGCCGAGCTCATTGGCTGCCCCCTCCCCCCCCCCTCTTAAAGGTTATGTTCGGGCTTTGTGCGTGGCTACATCTATATTTTGAGCCTACAGTGCGTATTATGGTGTTTCCTCTTCGAGTCCCAGCCGCTTTGTTGGCACCTCCAGTCTATCCCGGACGGCAGTGCCGGGTATATGGGCCAGACAGACCAGACAGTCATTCCACCCGGTCTGAGAGCCATTCCGCTGGGTCTGCGAGCCATTCCGCCCAGGTCTGAGAGCCATTCCGCCCCAGTCTGAGAGCCATTCCGCCCCAGTCTGAGAGCCATTCCGCCCCAGTCTGAGAGCTATTCCGCCCCACCGATCGCAGTGTCTAGACTCAGGCTGACTATGAACTGGAACTTTAAGCCCACTCTGGCATTCATTTTTCATGCGTGTGACATCGTTTTCAATTGGTCATTGAGCCGGTCGGGAAAATCTTCAAGCTTTCAACCTGGAAGTAAACGCTTGATGGTAACGAAAGTAAGCATGCGGACAAGTTGGCTAACTATGTTTCTTTCCAGAAAGGGATTTTTTTCCAGAGATGCGGTACGTCCTCCGGGCTAGCTAAGATCATACCACGAATTGATTGTATTTTCGATACGAATTGATTGAATAAGATTGTATTTTCAAATTGTAAATGGCTTATGTTTGGCCACAATGTTGGGGATTCATTTTCTATGGAGATTCGGGAACCGGTGGCCTACTGGTAGAACAACAATTGAAATATTTCATTGGAAGAGAAGCATGAATCCATAGTTACCACACTTTTTGCAAATATACACGGGCATGCTAAGTTTAAGGCTAAGTCAGCGCCACGCTGAGACCGTCCAGCTGTTATAGAGTCGGTGCTGATGCAACGCTGATGACGATACCCAGCTGAGCTACCAGTGGCGCGACAGTTCGATCGATCTGTCTCGCGGCTGCCGGCCCTGACGGACCAGCTGATCCAGACGGGGCAGCTCTGTGCCCGACACTTCAACTCTCTGGCAGGCAGCCTTAAGACTGGCAAAGCGAGTAAATTGACCATTTTAGTCGTTGTTGCAAGACAGCATAAGTGGAAACAATCATCGTCTTGATAACGATTGATGCATTGAGTACATTTGTGTAATTTGATTAGCTTCGCGGCTCCTGAGAATCTAAAATAGAACGAATGATGCGAAAAGCTTAATGCCGTAGTCTCATGTTAATTTATAGTACGGTGCTATTCATTGCTATGCCATTGCTTATCCATTGATCACACACACACACACAGTTGCGTAGTTGTACCTGCTCTATTCGGGGACATGATGAAAATGCCCATGGGGAGAGATGAATTTACATGGATTTTCACTTGTGATTAGAAGTATCAACTAGTCATACCACAAAACAGGTACGAACAGATCTTGGTAAGTTGATATTGACTTGAAACCTAGCACACTTTTGGAGGGCTTAATTTGTTACTGCGTATATTGGATACAATATTGACTTAAAATCGATTAGTAACAATGCTATGTGCAAATATATGCATATGGTAACTGAATATTAATATTTTCCTATTGAAACTTTTATTTCACGAAGTGATCTGACCTGAGGCCATTTCGTTGTTTTTATATTTTTTCTTCCATGCTTCGTCTGTGCTCCACATCTTACTTCTGACAATATCTCGTATCTTCTGTTCATTAAAAATGTTGCAACTAGGATCTAAAGATCGCACTAAGATGAGGTCCTGACCTGCCTTTAATCCGTCCTAGCCCGCTATTTGACATGTTGCTGCACGTCGAAGAGTCACCTCCATGCTTCGGAAAAAGTTGCACCAATCCAAATGGAGAAGGTTGCATCACCGACACAACGTACCTCGAATGATGAAACCTGCCCTGCACGGCATGAGCGTGGTAACCATGGGGGGAAGGGGGTTGGGGATCATCCGCTGCTATTTAAGGGCAAGCCGCCGCGATAGTTCAGATTGCTTCAGCCTCAACCTGCATCGGCCCCATTTGTCCTTATAGAAAGGCTTATCACTACACGCGTTCGGCTTTAGGTCCCGGCTGGCGGGGTTAGTTGATAACTGACCTGATAAGGCCGGGAACGACGTAACGGACGATGCGTGCACTGGCGGCACTGTAAGCCCTCGGCTCAAATTACGCCATTGTACTTGAATTTCCGATCTAGTGGTGGAGCCATGGCTCGCCCAACAAACTAAATAGAATGTGATTCTGCTCCATGGAAACACTCCAGCAAACATTCAACTGAACCAAAATAGAGTAAAATCTGCATATACAAGTTAGTGTAAAATGAGACTGCAGTGGGGAAAGTGAACACGCCACTCAATACCAACATTAGATACCATGGAAATGTGAGTTAATTTGTCTGATTTCTGAATGCCCTTATTCATTTCCCCTTCCTTGATTTCCATGCTTGATGATACCGAGAAAACTCTTTCGCCAGCGAGATTAACGAAGAAAAAAGAAACAATGTTTCTACTATTTTAAAGAAAGCAAAACCTAGACCATATCCACGTGATCATGGGACTGGTATCACGCTATTTGACTTAATATTGGCTGGCATAGGCTATAGAAGGGGTGCCTATGGCAAAAATACCGTTACGAAATAAAACCCACATGTGGAGACTACTTTCCTTTTTTTACCACGTACACCGTTTACATTATACCAGGCAAGACCAAGTTAATTTAGGTGAAGGCACGGGCGAAGAAGTTCGAAAACTATGGATCCTGGTCCACCCTACAGGGCACATGTATAGAGAGTAAGAAGTTGATGGAGCCCTGGCAACATCAAAAGCATGCAAAACTCCACCCCTTGGTAAAGGAAGCTATTCCATTCAGGGAAAAAGGTTTAAGCATAGAAGACTTCATTTGAATGAAAACAGAGTAGTCGAACTAGACTAATGCATTCAAATAAACTGGTCGGCAACATAATCACCGTCCATAACAGCCGTTCTACTTGGAAGGCATGTATCATGAAATAAATAAATCAATCAATACGTGGACTATATAACGTCATATACTGATGTCCATTTATTTCCGGTTCATTATCGTATCTGCTGTATTATGATATGGTTCATTATCATACCTGCTTTATTTTGGTATGCTTCATTGTCTGAATGCCCACATGTAGCAGCTAAGCGTCTTACCAATTTTCCCCAGTACAAACCGGCTGTAGACAGTTGTAGTCTCTTTAGAACTACTTGCCTCGTCAAAATTGCATTCATCCGGCATTTGACCCACCGCGGCTGTGTCACCACCACCATGCAGTGCTGGACCGATTGAGCACCGTGCGCGGAGTCGTGAGTGGCGCACGTGCGGCGACATGTGACGCGGCCCGCCGCGTCAGCGCCGATCACCAGGTAATGAGCGGCTTCCATGCGGCCAGGCGGCCGTGCGGGTTACCGTCGCGGCCGGTGCCGCATATGTAGTCACGGACGGCCAGCGCGCCTCGGCACGACCGGTAACACGAGAGTAATGAGACGTCGCCACCCTGACGCCGCCCCCCCCCCTCCCGCCGTCACCCCAGGCAGCCAGGTGAAGTGCGACCCGCGACCTCACACAAACCGTCCGAACTTGGGCCTGTTGACGGCGGCCCTCTGGTCGGACAGGACAGGGTGAATACCTCCTGCCGTGAGGTGAACAAAAATCTTCCCGATACATTGGCTCAAAGGAGCACATATTTCTGACCAGGCGTGCGGCGAACTCGCCGGTATGTGTTCTTAATGTTCAACATTGCACTTCTGACCCAAGAGGAACACAGACGACTGGACAGGGGCCCATGGGGACAATCAAGCGCACCCACTTCCTCTGGACATTTTCAAATCGGTGGCCTCGTCCGGACGAGTGGAAATAGACGACTGGTTTAGTTAGGTCCCGGAACCAATTACTATGTTCAGTGTGGGCTGGTGATTCCGGATATATATATATATATATATATATATATATATATATATATATATATATATATATATATATATATATATATATATATATTCTGCTACTCCTAATTCCTCGACATGTTTGTTTAACTGGACGATGGAAATAGGTGGCCCAGTGGTGTTAATGACAGTGGTGGGATGTGCGGATGCGGCGCGATCCCTAAATGGGGAGGTCCTGGTTTTGTTTTTAGCATCTCTTTAGTGCTCATCTGCAGCGTTTATTGTTCTGGTTTGGATTTTTTTTATGTAGGTGTTAGCCTTGTTGGTGCAATCAGGGGTCGATTCAGGAATTGCCATGGAGGCACTTGTCTGGAGGGGCGTCTTCGGTTGAGAATCCGTTGAGTGGGAGCGGGGCATTCTCGAACACACTGAAGGGGCTTGCGCAAATGTACATAAGCGCAAATGTACGTAAGGACAAATGTACGTATGGCAGATGTAAGTAAGCAAATATACGTAAGCAAATGTACGTAAGCGCAGATGTACGTATGGCTAATGTACGTAAGCGCAAATGTACGTATGGGAAATGTACGTATGCGCAAATGTACGTATGTGCCAAAGTACGCAAGCACAAATGTACGTAAGCGCAGAAGTACCTACACGTAAAAGAATGCAAGATTAAATGTACGTATGAGCCAATGTATGTACATTTAGGCGTACGTGCCTGTGCGCTTTAGGACAATTGTTTAGGTGCATATGCCATGTGTACATTTGTTCTTAGGTACATTTGCGCATACGTACATTTGCGCATACGTACGTTTGCGCTTACATATATTTGCGCTTACGTACATTTGCACATACGTACATTTGCGCTTACGTGCATTTGCGCACATGTACTTTTGCGCATACGTACAGTTGCCATACGTACATTTACGCTTACGTACATTAGCCATACGTACACCTGCGTTTACGTACATTTGCTTACGTACATTTACGTACGTACGTCTGCCATGCGTACATTTGCTTTACGTACATTTGTCCGGTTACCATATTGTACCGGTGTATGAGATCAAACGTTGACAGCTATAGGTATACTAAGTTATAGAGGGAGTCAATATAACAAAAATGCATACAAGTGCGGGCTATGAAATAAGTCGCATATATATATATATATATATATATATATATATACATATATATATATATATATATATATATATATATATATATATATATATATATATATATATATATATATATATATATATATATATATACATATATTTGATAGTTCAGACAAGCCTGAAGAAACATTTTCTAAAAGAGTGCCCATCACCAAATAAACATACATTTGGTATCATAGAACAGAGGTTGTGAACATGCCTAGGTAGCCTGCAAAACAATCAATGTTTGATTGTGTCCACCTTGCTAGCTGGTACATTCGAGGTTGGCTTAGACCGCGTAAGTAGCGGGGACAGCCAGACCAAACATCTCTACAAGTCCATGGTCAATCTGAGCACCAAATGCTCTACGGATACGCACCATGCCATGCTGGACTAGCCAGCAGGTTCTTGTCATTGCAACGCGCGCTAAGCATTGCTGATAAGCCAGCGAGTTTAACGGTTTAGTAGAACGCGCAGCTAGCCGCATCAAAAATCTATGCAGAGTTCATTCCAAACGAGATAGGCGAGATTTAGCGGCGCAGGCCCAAATGATGCTATTAAGTCCAATGATGGAGCGAACATGTGCATTACGGCCAGTAATGAGGCAACCAGGGCTAATCTTTCTATCAATAGTGGTTCGTTTGATGAAATTGCAAATGCATATCTCTTGCACAGCTGGCTTTCCTGACCACGTCATTTATATGAGTTCAAATGTTAATTTCGGGTCCAAGAACTCGTATACTCAGACCATGCATTAAACTGACCCGCTCTAGTGTAACACCATCTATTGCATACGAAGGCGCAAGGAGCTATGTTCGAATATTAAATGTGACAGCTTTGCATTTCGATGGGTTCAATTTGAGTTCCCGCTTTTTTTTACCAAGAACAAATACTGTCGATTATTTTTTGGCAAGGCGATGGATAACGTCTGTTGGGGAGGCAATCGTTCGGGTGATTTCAAAATCGTCAGCAGACAAGCTGATGCAGCTTCGAGCGTTGCTACAAAAACGCGAATAGAATTTGTCCGTGTATGTACCTTCCGGGACACCGGACCTCACGATAAACCAGTCCGGTGTATTCTCATTTAAAACCATTCGTTCCCTCCCATAAAGGTACCACTCGGACAATTTCAACGCTAGACTAGACAAACAATAAGAATAACGAAGTCTAAGAAGCAGGGAAGTATGATTGACACTGACAAAAGTGGTCAATAATCCGCATCAAGTACATGCATCTAAACGTCATTAGCGATAGAGTTACATGACATTCTGACGAGGCAGGTTATGTTTGCTCTACACGAATTCTCGGGTAAAAATCAGTGTTGAGCTGAAGCAACACAGGCTAGACGCGAATGATCATCTGATCACACTCGATTCTTTCAACAATTTTGGAATATATTGGTAGACCCTAGCCAAACGGATAATTACTAGGACTTAATTTCGGAATGCATTACTGATAAATCAGAACAAAATTTCCTATGTTCTATAACGATGGTTCAGGTGGCATGTCTGTTACCGGGTCGAAGAGTTCTTCAGTGAACGTCTCGTTGAAACATCGCACCCGACCCCAGTCATCGGTCACGTGCCCGCCATTGTGTCTGAGGAGAAAAGTCGATGTACCTACTTGCAGACTTGATGAATCGTAGAAGACACAAATAACACTTGGAATTGGCGCCAAAATCTTACAATGTGTGCACCAAATATTCACGGTATTTGGCCAACACTATGTCATGATGTTTGGATCCTTT
The DNA here is from genome assembly GCA_034440575.1 of Imbricaverruca yamaguchii. Classification (NCBI taxonomy): domain Eukaryota; kingdom Metazoa; phylum Arthropoda; class Thecostraca; family Neoverrucidae; genus Imbricaverruca; species Imbricaverruca yamaguchii. The sequence goes on along the minus strand of JAOTOL010001360.1, from coordinate 460,646 downwards.
GGCGTTGATTTCGAAGACGTATGGGGGAGGCACAATACACAATGAGAAGTTATTCGCGAAATATGGTGGAATATGCCACTTTTTGAACACTGAATTGACATCCCTCCCAAAGGAGCATTGGAATCGTGCTTCATGATGAGTCGTTATGAAGTCTTCATATTTAATTTCTAATGGTATTTTGTTGATAACTATAATGCTGATGCTTGCCATTGTGAATTTTTATGCACGGACATCTCTTAGCAAAATACCAGGTAAGAGGATTACCGATGATGTCTGTTATACAATATCAGTTGATAAGGGTAGGTATTTTGTTTCGTTATCGCCAAAATAGTCACCCCTAAATTAGGTATCTCAAAACAAAGGAAAATGGTGCACGCATGAGTACTTTGTTGGATCAGAATTATCTTTGAAGAGCTTATCAGTTGTGTTATATGATACGTTAATGGCGAATTTCGCCATCTTGCTGTACTCATTTCGACATCTCACCGAACGAAAAACTATTATTTTAACACTGCAATACATAAAGTCAACGGCTGACTTCAGATGGATTGAGGGCACACTCTATAGGGTCCCATGTTAAACGTTGAAATTATTAGGGGGAGCAAAATAAATATTGCAGGCACATTCTCCCTCAAAGTATATAAAGCAATACCTCCGTCTGGATCTTTTTCAACCGTAATTTTTGGGGGTTAGTCAGGCATTTTTACGCCGATAGGCAGTATCCTTGTCCCACAGTACATAATCGCTTGATACTGCCATCAAACCAGGGGGTGGACATTTGTCTTTCGAAAGCACTAGATGTATATGATCCGCTGATGCCTTTTCAATCCACATGTTCAAAATATAAAATGCTTCATTAACGTCGATAACATCCAGCACAATCCAAAGAAGGAGAGACAAAGTGCTTTGCAAAGCTAAAAAGTCGTCTCTTGACTAACCTACCGCTGTGCTATGACAGTCTCGCGCGATTGTGGGACGAAGCATTTGATACACAGCAGGGATGGAGGTGGTCAGGATATGAGTGAGAAGACTAATTTCTACATCGGTAACATCATTGCAGCAAATATCGTAGCTGTTTGTAAAAGCCACGTGTAAGTCTAAAATGTTATATCACCCCAAGTCTGGATTATAAGTGCTCTGTTTGGCCTGCACAGCAACAGTTCATGGTTATCTGCACAATGTTTTCTAAGGTTGGCTGAAGTTCAGATAATATTGCTGAAGGCATCTTAATTTTGAAGTGAGGATGCTGGCGTTTACTCAACAGGTGTGCACTTCAGAGATCGTGCTTGTCTAGGGTAAGTAAATGACTTGCCCACTCATGGCCTCATGATGGCTTATGAGCGGAATAGTTCGGACACATTTCGTTGAAAAGGTTTCAAATGCAACCTACCCTGTTAGCATGTGCACACCAGGCAAATTCGAATTAAGATGTGATCGTATTTGGGCCCATTACTCCGTTGGGTGGATGCCATTTACATGAGCAGGCGAAGTAAATTCGAATTTAGTTCGGATCGTTTGCGACACCTCACTCCGTTCGTTCAAAGGCGTTTACACATGAGCGGAAACAAATCCGCGTTAGATGATCCACTCGTAAATGCGAATGCTATTCGAATTCGTTGTGGGATTTTGAACAAATCCTGCGCACCTGCGACAACCTCAATACAGGGAGCTGCGTTTGGACGACTTGCGTTCCACTAGTTGGATCTGCGTTCCACTAGACGATTGGAAACGTCTAGGAAGCTGCGTTTCAGTAATTGCTACGGACAGTTTCAGCCGACCGTTTGTGCGCATTTTAGAAACAATAATGTGTGTTGAGCAGCAGTGGCACAACCAGGATTTTCTTAAGCGGAGGCCCGACCACGAAAAAAATGTCATGATACAGATCGGCTTCGGCGCTCGAAGCGTACCTGAAAATTTTCCAATTTTGAGAGGTGAAAATACTAAAATTTCTTCTTTCATCAAGTATATTTTTGGTTGCTAAGGGGGTGGGAGCTCTCTTGGCTGCGCCTTTATTGAGTAGTCAGACTTCCAGAAAAGTATGGAGCCAGTACAGCAACTTTTGTGTGAGCCTCACTTCATTCATCCTGCTATGTGTCTAGCAAACACATAATGGTGTTTGCTAGATTATATGCTGAGGCAGACAAGCTGAGAGGGCATCTGTCAAGACGGCACGACTCAGGAAGCTGATGCAATTGGTTCTATTTGTTACCAAGGCCTACAAGTACGAGAACATGGTTAGGAAAAGCCTGTGAACGAAGGCAAGACTTCTAAACCTATATGGTTCGATACGGAGGCCATGCAATGGTGGGAGAATGATCGTTCTGTGGAAAACTTGAGAATGGATAAGTCTTCGTGCAAGAAGCTGTGTGATTTTCTGAGGTGAGTGGGTATTTTTTCGATTATAAATGCACACATGAATGTGCTGAAACTCTGAAATGTGTGCGGAAAACAGCACGTATCAGAGGCTTACTGGCTTGCATATAGACTGACGTCCTGAGTTGGTGCCCATTAACTCAGCAGCATTATACTGCACTAACCATTGCCCAGGAAATATTTCTGAGCCCTAGGCCGATTTTTGGTCAACCTTTTCCTGCTGCTTTCAGATGCGATTTGAATTAATTTTATATTGATATCTTTGGAAAATGAAAGTTTTTAAGAGCAAGCAATTCAGTAAATGTGTGCTTTCAGGTGCTTATGCATTCTTGCAATTGTATTCTTCTCCATCGCAACGTTTATGAACATGATTAAGACGAGATAACCCCTATTTACTGTGGAAATGCTTACTTTTCAGTTGGAAAGCAAAATAACATCATAAAGAAAATTTAACTGATCAGTTAGGCAATAAGTGTAACATAGAAGCAAGGTTAGGGAAAAATGTAAAATAGCCTGACCTACTCTAACCTCCATTTGGATATTTTGCATTCTAAAAAAAAACATCAACCAGTTTTATCAACATTTTCCGAAAAGCCTGACCCAGGCTTTTCGGAAAAGCCTGACCCAGACCTTTATTTGCTTCTTAAAAAATAAGTTGACAATTTTTGGTGACAACTTCCCCTAACAAATTTCAAGATTTTCAAGCTTCACAGACGCCTAACCTAACTCCTGTTTTGCTTAATGAGGCCATCAATTAATTCCAATCAATATGGCATCAAATGACTTCAAGAGCTGAAGATCACGGGCAAATTCCAACACCACTTCCGTTTCTTCCTCCCCCAGTTTTCCCCTAAGAAGACTCCATCACCTCAATTACGTGCTCTATTCAACTTCAAATTGATTGCTTGTCAACGCAATTCTGGAACTGGTACCGGTTGATAAGTAACGTTATGCGGACCATGTGACCTTGAATATGAATGGGCTTCTAGAAAATATGCTAGAAGCGAATGCATATGCTATTATGTTTTTCCTGCCTCGTTCGGCTTCAAATGATGTTACTGCAATTAAATGAATAAATAAAGAAATAAATCAAATATAATAAGATGTTGACAAAAAATGCTTTCTTGCAGTTTTAGACGACATAATATAAACTAATCGGGTTACTACAAGAAAATGACAACCAAAGTATAATTATATTCAGCTAAAGTATAATTCCGTTTCCATTTAGCTGCAGATAACCGTTAGGAAAATCCGTCCGGGACGCTGGGAATGGATCTTGCTTGCGTAAGTCTTCCTCGGGGAAGGATTACATTCTGAGCAAGTTTGAGTTAGTAGCCGGCGCAGGATGCGCTTACATGGGCATCTGAATCCGATCATCATCCGCTGGCGGCGCTTATCCGAATTAGTGCTGCTCAGCACTGTCCGTGTAAACGGGGTATAACTTGTCAGTCTCGCTCATTCACAGAGCCAGCAGTGGAATGGCAATCCCTATGGAAGGTGTCGGATAGCAATGCAAATGGTTGCAGGAGTTTCCAAATTATGTGCGTACGAGGAAGCAGGAGGGTTGTTATGGGCTAATTCGTATATCTTATGACCAATCAGATCTGAAAGTAGATCTTATGAACATTTCTATCTCAAAGTAGATCTTGCGAACATATTCTCCTCCAAGTAGATCTTGTGAAAATAAATATTCTGAAAGTAGATCTTTTGAGCTTCACCTATTCTTCTCTACATCAACCTGCGTGTAAGGTGGATACAAACTGAGACAAACGCAACTACTAAGCGAAACAATTTCTGGGTTAGCCTAAATTTTCATTTTTGCCTATTGCATCAGTCGATGTATGGTGTAGAAGCTGCTCAACTTCTTTTTGTGAAATTCGGAGGGGCTAACCGGTTTGTAGCCCAGTTATTTCCAGCCAACGCCATGCGGTTAATGGATTAGTGGTTAAGGTCGGAGAATATTGAGGGAGCATGGCCCCGTGCCCCACCCGCTGTTCTTCACCCACGCGTCGATGATCCTGCTGCAGGCAGATTGTGTCATGCCCTGCGTATCAACACGGATCAGTGCTTCTGTGCCCTACGCACACAAAGACGTATGCCACTTGTACGCAGACCCGACTTCGTACCCGTGCACCGCACACGGAAACCGCACCGCCAGCGCGGCGGCGGGATTGTCCCGGCGTGACGTCAGCGCTCCCAGGAACGACTCGGAACGCCCCCAGCGGCGCGCGCTGCCATTGGCCGCCGGTGACGCACACCCCTCGGCTCGGTTGCATCACGAACAGTTGCCTTGGTCGATAACGCCGGAGACGAGACGGCGTCCGGCGGATATCAGTCCGCCGAGTTGCGCCAGGGAGCTGCGTCAGCGACGCCATGAAAACGTCAACGGCGTTGGGGTAGACTTCAGACTGTTGCTGTTTGCATTGCAGTCACAGGTATGTTTACGCCCCATCGCTGTAAAATTTATGCCGCTTATCCGGGTCTGGTTGAACTCCCATCAAAATGACGTGGGGCCATTGAAACTAATCTAGTCGAAAAACAAACATACGTCTGAACACATGTCGACACGTCACGTTGCAAGCTGCACCATCACTTCCGAAGTGTCACAGAGCCCATGAATCATGAATCAGCTCGACTTGGCGAGCCGGGGGAACAGCGCTACAGTTTCTTCGCCCCACCCTCTCCCCACCTGGCAGCAGGCGAGCTCACGTGCAGGAACGATCAAACCGTGTGCAGCTTGAAATATCAGCGGTCGCGGGGGCGGGGTATGGTGGCACACCCACGTGCCAGGGACGTCCTGTCTGACGACGTCTGAAACGAAAATAGACAGGGATCAGCTTAATGAGATTGAAACGACGCGGACCAAGTGCAACCTTCTCAACGTGATCGCACACTTCGCAGTACCATGTGAGCTGCTTTCAGCATATTGCACGGGCCAGGCAAAATAGTTGTGCTGTAAAGCATGCAATAATAGCCAACTTACCTGCTACTTAGATCGTCTGCCTGGGAATAAGCGTCCGATGACATTTCGACGCGGCTTGCCAGTATTTTTGTTTCAGTGCACTCCGACCCACAGGAGACCATACTGCTGCTAGGTGTCTCGTTGTGTGCACGCCTGACGGAAGTCCTCGATATCCTCCATGAATGAAGCATGCGTATCATCGGCCAATCTAGATAAACTGCAATATTGACCAAGTTGTCTGCTGCCTTCGCCACGCGAGCTTTTTCGAAATACTGCACGCAGTAGTATATTAGTGGCGTCGGGGCAACTAGATGTGCTGTAAAGCATGCATGGGAATCTGTGAATCAACACCATTTGTACAAGAGTGTGGGTCGGATAGATGAGTGTGCCGTGGCCCGTCCAACATCATCACACATCTCGCCAAACACGTGTTTCACGGCAAGAACAAGCCCAGAACATTTGTTGCCCTCACGCTGAGCTGTGTTTGTGCTCAAGCAGTGGCGCATCCGGGGGCGGATAAGGGACCCTTGACCCCGAAATAGTTCACTTTTCAAGATAAACTAAGTGCTTCCCTGAGTGCTATGGGGATACCGTTTGTTATAGGAAAATATGAAATATCTGTTCGTTTACGGGTTTCAGTTTTCATTTAATGCCCTGGCCTTTTTGCCTAAATAACGACGGTTCATTTTCACAACTTGGTCCACAACTAATTTTTGTTTCTCCGTTGCGCCTCTATTCTCAAACAAACTGGACTGCACCCCGCGCTTGAGGTTTTTAGTCAGAGCATACGAAATTATCGTAGGTCTGAAACAATCACACGCGGATACTGACGCAACTAACACTGATACCCAGAGCGGCGCCGACCTGGTGAATCCGCCGGTGTTGGGTTTGCTCACCTCGTCCTCTAAGACCTTAATCTCGACACATGTCCGCCTGTGTGCACAGACAGGTGACAAGTACCAGCGCACCTGACCACACCTATCATCACGGGCACGACGGCCCACCATGACATAATGTTTCAGCTAGTCAATCTCCAAGGTAGCGGCAAGTCAATAAGAGCCCATGCAAACGGAGTACGTGTTTACATGAGCATACCAAGCAACTTCTAAATAAGATGGGATCGCATCTAGACCCACTATTCCGTTGGGCGGAGGCCGTTTGCATGGACAGACCAAAAAATCGAATATAGGACCGATGATCGGCGGTAAACTACTCCATTTATTCAAAGGCGTTTGCCTGAACGGGAGCATGTCCCGGTCGGATGATCCATTCATAAATGTGAACGTAATTCGAATTCGTTGTAGTACTTGGAACAAATGATGCACATCTTTGGCAAGCTTGATGCAGGAAAACGTTTAAGTAGATATGTTTTGGTATTTACTAGGGACAGTTTCGGCTGACGGCGTGCGCATTTTCGAAGTAATATTCTGTGGCGAGTAGTTGCGTAGGAAACACGAAAAATATGTAGCCAGCACAACATCTTCTCAACGACAACGTCTCAGACAGCACACAGTGACCACAAAGGAAACATAAGACATTGGTGTTCTAGAAATTCACAATCATGACAGGTCCTAGAAATCGACAAGGCAGGTTTGAAACATAGCGCTGCCATGCACTATACCACAAAAACCAGAAATGGTACGGCTGCAGAACTGGATGATGCACACAATTCTACATAACTTATGGCATTCAATGTAATAGTACGGAAATGAGGTGAGTCTATAGCAAATACTTAGGGGATATAATCTATAACTAAAAGGTTCAAATTTGTTTCATATATATTACTCATATGAAAAAGAAACATCAATACTTCTAGTACTAGGATGGTGCAAAATAACATAATTATATCCACAATCTAAGTAGCAAGGCCATCATCTTGACAGTAAGTGGTGCAACTATCGTGTGTTCTGGTGTGACCAAGACCACAATCTGAGTAGCCAAGTCCATCATCGTGACATTTAGTGGCACAACTCTAGTGCGTTCTAGCGAATCTCGCTTACATATGATTTCCTAAAGAAATGGTGCATGATACAATTGCTGGATGAGCTTCAACAAGTTCGAATCAATTACCTTTTTTTTCTTCGGAACTTATGATTAGGGACTTCCTGTGCGTAAATACCTCCATTTTTACTAATATCTGAGACGAGTACTTTCATTGGAGTGATATTGGAAACATCGGTGTCAATTTGTGAAATTGTTGGGAGGGGATGGCCTTTTTAATGGCCGGAGCTATCCCGACAACCATTTGCATTTGGTGTACGTCCATAAACACAATTGTGTAGCTTCAGTCATATTGGGGGAGGGGGCCAATGACTTCCTTAATGCATGCAAATGACACCTCTGGTTGGTGGTCTAAAAATATACATCTGAACATGTGTGAACTATTACCTACCAAGTTGTGTCCGAAACTACCCCAATTTAATATATTTGTTTAAAAGTCATTTAAAGTACTCCAGCATGGAAGTTCAAAATACAATTTTGTGGTAAATCGACCCTGAGATAGCTAGACCCTGAGATAGCTAGTGTTTACATGGGCATCTGAATCGGATCATAACGGATTGGCGGCGCTGATTCGAATTAGTGCTGCCTGTGAAAACAAGGTAAATGATGATGAAGAAGGCTAGCGTTAATGCTCTGGTGTTTTCGATAGGATACCGAGAACACTTGGTCTTTTCCCTCCCATGGCAGTTATTGACCGGGTCGAAACTATTTGCTGTTCTCTCCTGGCAACTGAGGACGAGTCGGACCAGAGGGCATCGGTTGCGACGCGATTCTGAGAACGAGCAGTTCCTCGCCAGAACGTGGACTTGGACTTTCACGGGACAGCGTCACAGATCAAGCGAGCTTGCTTCCCGTTAGCGGAGACGTTTGCATGAGCTAGTGACGTCATATCTGGCGGTCAAATCCCCTCGTCAGCCGGCCGAGCAGCGGTCCGCGCGCTGCTCCCAGCGTCAGTATCGAATTTGACTGCGGCGTCGGCGGATCGCGTCTCCACTTCACCCCGACCGTCACGTCTCGTCACGGCCGCCGCCCGTTCTCATCCGTCAGCCCGACAGTGTCGCCGACAGAGACCGTACCGGACGGCGACAGAGAGTGTACCCCGCACGTCGCACAGGTGAGCCGGGCCGGCCGTCGTGCGCCCAGTGGACCTGGCGACGGTGTGTCGCAGGGCGCGTGCGGCCTGTTGCAGCTCACCGGCCACGGCGGGGGTAAGTCAGTTGACAAGGAGCCTCCCGGTCGGACGAGGCTGATGTGTGCTTGGCCGACGCCCGGTCGGCGGAGTTTCCGTCCACGTCCCACCTGCCCTCCAGCTGTTGCACGTGTGGTGAGCGCGCTGAAGGTCACCTGTGGCACTGCAGACGCCGCCTGGGTCGGCCCCGGTTTCCCCCGCTGCGTGGCGTGAGACGAGTGCATTCAGGGAGGGCGCCGGTGAGCGCCCGCTGGCGTGTCTGCACGCGAGTTGTGTCGGCCCAGGATCGGGCCGTTACTCGACTGTTGCGTGGCGGTCCGGGGATTGGCACGTCGAAGAGACCGGGTTGACCGGCCGTCCGGTCACGACGAGCCTATGCCTCGCCAGGAACACCTGTGGCAAACAAACGTTTTCCTAATTCCCATAGCGCTGAGGACTGTTCTTTAAGGCATCTCATATAGGATCAAACCAAGACAGACATTTATGCTGTGTAGGTGCTTAGAGGGTGGTGGACGATTAAGGAGCCACCCACCTTGTTTCTTTTCCGCAGGTCGTGTTTAGGCCCGTTGGGCGCATTACCGCCCAGACCATTCTTGGATGGATCAGTGCAGGGTTTTGGAGTCGGTGGTAAGTCATTCCCATGCAATAGTGTAGAACTAATTGCAGCCGATTTCCCTTAACCAGTATTACGCAGGTGTTGATTTTCGAAAATTATTGGGAACAAAATACATGAAGTCGGGCCCAAACGTATGGAGCCCATTCTATAGGGACCCATGCTAAAGTTTAAATTGTTGTTGAGAGTGGGGGGGGGGGCAAGAACAATGAACAAGAGGGGGGGGTGGATACTTCCCTTCATGCCTTACCATGAAAAGTGTGCAATACATTACCCCTCATGCCTTACCATATCCTGTATGCCGTATCCGGCCTGCTAGCTCATGGTTCGAGGAATGTTTTTTTTCGCAGCCATCCGAATATTATCCATAGAATCGATGCCATCCAAATAATCAATGTCAATCAATCTATGCCATCTGGAAAAATGGCGCCTCTCCAGACAAGTGCCCTCACCATCAATAATCCTGCATTCGCTCCCGGGGTCAGGTGATGGAACTCAAATGAGTGTATTTTTAGTCTTTATCTTTATGCATTGTCTCTGAAGCACCTGATATGGTTGATAAATAGTCAGATGCGGACCTCCAAACTTGTAGCTCTTGCATCATCGACCCTTGGGGGCTTGGTCATTTGACCAATAAATCTGTTGCGAGCACGATGTGTTGGGTAGGTTGGGTAGTGGGTCACAAACATCAGCCAGGTTAGTGAATGCTTTTCTTGTGATTCAATCCCTCTCAAGACAATGCTGACAATCGTCCCAAATAATCCTGTAAAAATCCGGTTGCTTCGTTTTGATTTAGGAAGTAGCTTTAACAGGTGGCGACCGATTCAGGCTTCAATTCAGCATCGTTGGTGTTGCCAATCACAGCCACATGTGACATTCAATGACAAGGGTGAGACATCGGCTGATCCAAGGGAAAACGGAAAGAATCCTCCCCGTCCAATGAAGATGTGGTTCCCCTCCTACCGAAAAAGGCGCTCGCTCAGGACGCTCGAGTGCATTCCGTGTCCCCTTCCCCCCGCTCAGCAATTTTGTTTCCGCCTATGGCACATATCGGAGTAGAAAAGACTCTTGCAACGCATCCGAGTGCAGCTTCCTTCGTCTAAAAAATTGCCGTCAGGATCAATATCACGCATCTGGAGCAATGGCGCCTCTCCAGACAAGTGCTCTCACGACCACGAATCCCAGATCCGCTCCCGGCGTGAGGTGGATGAAACTCAGATGAGTATATTTTTAGTCTTTATCTTTACACAGAATCTCTGAAGCACCCGTTATGGTTGCCAACTGCATAACTACGACATGCGGAATAACCGACTGTGCAAGAATGCACCTGCACAGCCTTCATTTCACGGCATTTAAATTTGTTCTGGAATGTCAGCACCAGACTTACCTACCTACATTACTTCGAAACGTGTATCCTGGATTCAAAAGCTCTCCTCGGACAAAACAAAAGATACTGAAATCCCGGCCACATCGTGGCTTTTGTCTTTTTTGATACAATCCAATATATAGTCCTGAACCACAAAGTGCTTAATTCTTCGATAAATATCAGCCCTGAGGCGAGATAAACAAATAAACAAATTACTCCCACGGACTGAAAACAAAATTCACGCCACGGACAATATGCATTGTCGTATTCCGGGTTTCATAAGCATTGGCCGTCTACGGAAAATCATGCTTTTTCTGAATCGTGACGGCTTTTTCCTGACGAAAAGTACGATATAATGGATGAATGACGTCATACTCAGGAATATGTATAGCCAGGTAATATTAACATGATATTTGCACGCATTTTAGGTGACTTCTTCCGCCATTCATTAAATGTTAGTGGTTGCTGTAAGTATATGAAGATTCGCATGGTTTGCGTTAATTGCAATATCTGCGATTAGGCTGGAAGTTATCTGCGATTAGTTATATCTGCGATTAGTTATTAGGCTGTCATCCTGACAGCCTTACGTTGAGTTGGCAATTTCGTGCTACTTAAAGCACTTGGCTAGCAAACAAGAAGAAAGAGCTTTTTATTTTCACATCTCACAGATGTAGGGGAGACTGGGTCTAGTTGACACACGGGATGGTTGGTACAACATCGTTTATTCCAGAAGTATAAAACCGGTTTCCATGACTACCACACATGTTGCTCCTCGCACCGTCTTCTCGAGGCAAAAGCAGGCACAAGTCCTCTAGACGCGCGGCTGTGGAATGGTGACGATGCGGCATATTTATGGAGCAAAAGTAAAATTTAGATGTACGTGCTTCGCCCTTAGCTTCTAAACTGTTGCCCACTTGCTAACGTTTTAAGTGTAATTTGTCATTACCGCGTTCTCTTAGCTTTGCAACGGTGAAGTGCTTTCATCGTTTGCCGCTACACGGTGCTCGCAATGTTCCATAACATAAGCCTGCACTAAAAACATCCGGGGTAAACTGACACAGCCTGCAGCATAATAATCCTGTTTCAACATCAACTATTTTGACTGGTGATGAAATAAAATAACCACGGAATTGCCTATGAATACTTGGGAATTTGTGAACACGGTTTCAAGGTGATCGTATTAAATATTTCTACAGGCATTTCTTACCCGACGGAAATCACGGAACGAAGGAAAAGGTGCAGCAATGGGATGAACGTCTTCCATAAATGACATAAGCCATGGGCTACGGTCAGCCAGGACTCAACCCAGCATTATTACTGTAGGCGTGAAATATGAAACTTTCAGGCGACGTATGTTAAAACTCCGTATAGATAATATATTTGATTTAAATTGCATTTAATCAACATATCCCCACAGCGGGGTAGGTTCATGAACCGGTAGTTACGCGATGTTTTGTTCTATTCTATGAGTTTCGGAGATATAGACCGCAGAACAGCCTGCACTCTAGGGACGAGCTGCAGCCAATACTGCAAACTGAGGTGGTGGTGGTGAATTTGTGCTTTAGGGCTCGCCGAGTACTTGAGTTCTGAGCATATGACCAGGAGAGGAGTGTTACTTGGACTGCAGTCCCTCATCGTATCTCATGCAGTCCCTCATCATGCTCCGCAAATCGCTCTGCAATTTGCGGAGCAACCGGGGTCTTTCACGAAAAAAGGTGGACACAAACTCCCCACAAATTTCGGTGTACGAAATCTTCCAAAAAACCTACGGTTCCTCAAGACTACGGTCCCTTCTTTGAAAAGTCATTGCTGTGTCAATGGTGGCAGCACTCATCTAAGTTGAGTGGTATCAACCGTGAACGCCGAGGTTCGCACGTCAAGTACGAAATAGTTGACTAATCCTTTTGCGACAACAATTACCGAACAGAGCTTACGTCGGCGTGGCCTGTAAGTCAGCTTCACTGTTCAATCCTGTGAAGTGAAGTGAAGTGCACTGAAGAGTAGGACCAACTTTTCCCGAGTGTTAAAGCGTCCACACCACGGCGCGGTTGGTGCCATTGCTGATACGCACCCCACGGAATACGGCCTATGTTGGTGATGTGATGTCTACAGTGCTCCTGCTAGTTTTGTAGCGTACAGATATTCAAATAGGAACTGAAGGAGTTATGCGTGCGTGCCACCCAGAAGTGTTGGAAGCTGTGCAATCCCGGAGAACTGTAAACCCGCATAGGCGACCGCAGCTGGTCTTGTGGAACTGAACCTTTATCGAACCAGTCGCAGTTCACGAACACGCTACGCGAGCGTAGGAACTTCAGCTTGTTACTAGCACCGAGCGCATAATTTGAGAACCAAACACTATTTCTCCTTTAGGAGGAAGAGCCTCGATGTTACGCCGCGACAGGCAGTACCCAGAGCCTCCGACGGTGTGCATCCACCTGGATGTGCCCGGCCAGCATCTGGCAGTCGATGTTTCCCTCTGCCACGCTCCCTGCCCAATTATGTCCGGCCCCAGACACTGATGGCTCCTGTGAACAAGTAGATGCTCAGGCAGACACTGCTAGAGTGCCGCGGCTTTCGGGCCCGTGGGGTTTGGGTTGCGGGAAAACCTCTCTCGAGACAGGCCTCGGCAGATGTGGTTACACGGCAGTGTCAGAGGGATAGCATGCTGCTGTATTCGAAGGAACTAGACATATTGCTGTGCCAGAAGGGGCTGCATAATGCAATGCAGTGCTAGAAGTATTTGATTATCGACGAGGGCGAGACAGGAACTCGAATAGCATGCCGATTGGAGAGGCAGTTGTCCCCACTGCAGTCAGTGGTGGAAAAGTGGCCACATTTTCACTGGCAATATCAGCTAATCAACGTATTTCATGTTCGCGCATATTTGTGAAGCACCAGCACCCCCCCCGCCCCAGCAAAAAGAGGAACTTGTCCGTTGAGTTTACACCAGTGCACATGGTACAAAAGTTCATCTTTGCGGCCATTTACGGCTATGCCGCTCCCGCTTTTCAAACGGTCGAGAAGCTTGTTTGTGTTATAGCATTTCCTGTTCTAATTTCTTCACTGAATCAAAGGCATCATTTTACCTTTGATTTTCACCCACGTTTATTCTAATATCAAGAAGTGAACTTAATCTTTGTTCGAAAGAAAGGTCCGCCGCATTACTGCCGATCGCAGGTAGCTTTCAAGAGCGATTCACGATGAAATATAGCAGTTCAATTTCCAATATTCCTCCTTATAGTCAAATGTGTTGTTTTCATTTTGAGATGTACCAGTTTTCATCGCAATATCTCTCTATGGGTGTTTTGTGTATACCTTTGAAGGGAAAAGTGCCCGTTTGCTCTCCCCCCAATAATTCCAACTTGTAACATGGGACCCAATGGAGTGTGCAAACAGTCCATTTGGACCTGCCCATTGCCTCCATGTATTTGTGTCCTCTCCCCCATCCCCCGATAATTTTAAGAAATTAACTCTCCTTCTTCATTCAGCGGAAGGTGTTTGCGGCCACATTGCCGCGCGCGGACAGCTAACCTCGTACGGCAGCCGGCACTCAAAGCAAAGGTATCTTGCCGACACCCGCCATCCGTCCCGGATAGGAAGTGGACAATGCTTAGATGTACGTTCCGGGGTCTTGAGTCAAAGCCCAGGCAGGGTTGATGCTTTTCATGTCTACTTCTGGGACTGTAATTTGGTGAAAATATCGCATCCGGAATCGCTTCCTCTTCGTTTATCTCTTTATCTGCATGCATGCTTAAAGGCGGCTGACTTCACAGGCACTCAAGGCAATGAGTACGCTGTGCCTGCGACCATCGTCAGAAATACTAGGCTTTATTGGATGCGTTCTCCGAAGAACGAGAGCAGTCGAATAATCCCTTCTTGCACGCTTCCATCCGACCGGTCTGTGGGCAAACGCGACCCCAGAGAGCCGTGCCGCAACTGGACAAGGTCATTTGGTCGACCAGGTCGCAGTGTGCAAGAAGGGCGTGTGTCCACTTCTCTTCGGAACCCAAATTTAGGACTGGCCGGTATTTCCACAGCTGCCTGTCATGTGGGGACTTGACTTCAGGCTTGCCCACGCGCGTCCGGCGCCCCAGTATGGGCGCCGGACGCTGTGGCATACGACCGCGTCAGAAGGTATGGATATTACTGTTCTACTGGCAAGGACTGGATAGTAGAGACATTGCTGGGCAGGCCAGGAAGAACCGAAAACTGAGCTGGAAAGCTCGCACAAAGTGGATTCGAATTACTTTTTTTTAAGTAACGCTGCTGGAAAGCAAAACGAAAATCTCCTGTATCTTTATTTCGCAACACAAATTCCGGTAGGATGCTAGTATTTACACAATGAAGGAGGACAAAAAGGACACAGGTTCATAGCTGGATGCTGGTTCATTTTATGTCTACTTCTGTGTGATACTCCGTGGTGTACAACTTCCATCTTCATTCTTAATTTCCTCCTCTAAATCTCCTTCGTGCTGCCCATGGTATTGACGATAGTGCCCTAGTTTTCTAATGCAGGACATTTTTCCTTCCGGAGTTGGTCAAATATTCCTAACGGTAAAACATCTCTTACCACTGTCCAGCAGTGATGGTAAACTCTGGCGTCACTTTACGAAGTTGGTTGCAGGGTCAAATTACATTGTTGATGGTCAACACTTTGGGCGTTACATGACCAATGCAGTTGATGCGCTGTTAAGCCCACATTTGATAGCCAAAGCTTCCCCGAAAACTATTTATATCTAACGTAGCCCTATAGGCCTAAATGGCTAAGCTTCAGCCTAATTGAAGGTGTCAAATCAATGATGGAGTGGGCCAGGCCCCCTTAGCATATACCAAGTGACATCCCTGGTGGTAAATGGAAATACAAAACACGACCGCCATCATCCACACCAAGCCACGTATGCCACTAGCTCGGCCATAGAGGGCTACATTTTGTTTCAAATTGAGGGTGGCAGCACCTGCATCCGCAGGAGGTTAAATGGTCCACGATGCCCCAGTGAGTCGCTTTACTACACTTATACATCAGTTTGGGTTCGTCTCTGGTAGTGTCGGAGTCCGGAGTTTCCAAAGCATTGTCATGAGAAACTTTATTCTGTTTCTTTGGGACCGGGTATTCGGCTACGCTACTTGTCGGGCCCAGTAAATCGGCTACGCTACTTGTCGGTCACAGTAAGTCGGCTATATGCTACTTATTTCTGGCGGGCATTTCGACGTATTTGGTTCCCGCCAGATTGCACACGTGGATTGTCTGTTGCATTGGCTGAGTTACGTTAGCAGATGATCACGGTTACGTCAGATGGCAAGGCCATATCGAGGTATCCCATTGGTTGGATTACGTCAGGTGGTCACGTGAGTGATGAAACAACCCGTCAGGACAGCACCCGCGGGAAGATCATACCGAACTACTTCATTGGTTGGATTACGTCAGGTGATCACGTGAGTAGTGAAACGACCCGCCATGACAGCACCCGCGGCAAGATCATACCGGACTACTTCATTGGTTGGATTACATTAGGTGATCACGTGAGTGATGAAACCGACCCGCCAGGACTATGCCTACCGCAAGACGATATCGAGCTATTCCATTGGTTGGATTACGTCAGGTAATCACGTGAGTGATGAAACGACTCACCAGGACTGTGTCCACGGAAAGGTCATACCGAACTACCTCATTGGTTGGGTTTCGTCAAGTGATCACGTGGGTGATGAAATGACCTGCCTTGACTGTGCCTACGGCAAGGTCATACCGAGCTGGAGGTCAGTGGGACGTGCCCGCGGCAGAACAGGCTGGCAGGTCAGGTGGTCAGCACGAGCTCGCCATGTGGACATACCGCAGCTCCCGCCGCTGTGTACATGGCATTGGCGGCGATGCTCACGTGTTCCCATCCCGAAGCCACACCACATAGCACGATCACGATATGTCGGTACCGTCCCGCCTTTGTGGGAAATGAAGCGAACTATAACAGTGTTGAGAGCGAGAGGTATCTGTGATGTCTGAAAATCACACGAACGCTTCGATTTGAATTGGCCTGTGGCTTCAAACGGTGCACCGGATGCCTTATTTAGTCATTCCGATAAGCACACAACACGTACAATCATGGATGGAGCATGCAATGGTGCAGGCGTGGAAATGTTTTGCGCTGCCGTTTGCTGAAACGTTTTGTCTTGCATTGCGACCCTGCTTGTCTGCTCGCCTCTCCACACCGATTCTTTCATTGTCACCCGTGGCCACCAGGGAGGGAATTGACTAGAACTGGTCAGGACACCATTCACATGGCCATTTGGGAAGTAGGCTAAGCTGCTTTTAAGCCACAATTGCGCCAATTTCTTACCTGCGCAGCAATCATAATGTCTATGTCGTGTCTACAGATCATCAGAAAGGATCGATTATGCCCTCTCATAAAGCCACATGAACTAGTTCAGTATTTCAGTTTTCGGATGCTACTGTGGTGTCACGAAACAACCAAATCGATGTCCGATCCTTGGCCGTTGATGGTGTTCGGTGATATCATTTATTTCTTACAACCAAGATTATTCCCCGAGTAACCAAAACAAAGTAGCTGGAAGGTGCAGAAGGCAGAAGTAAAGATACGCGTGCGCATTGAATCCGGGCATGGAAGCAGAGCAGAGGAGGATGCACTAGACGTCTGACTTTGGGCCTCAGTCTCGATGGTAGCTATCTCCGCGGGCCTGGCGCTGTGCATCATGTGCTGCCCACCTCCACAGCTGACGCGACCGGCCCCGCCTGGCGCTGATGAAGCCACTACAGACCCTGCAGTGTCCCACTCACCCCGAGCTGCCACAGCCGACTGGACAGTCCAGCCGCCGACCTGTCCGTGACTGTTGCTCGGCTCCTGGCATCTGCCAGCGGGGCCTGGTGGTGGTCGGTGGGGCCTGGTGGTGGTCGGTGGGGCCTGGTGGTGGTCGGTGGGGCCTGGTGGTGGTCGGTGGGGCCTGGTGGTGGTCGGTGGGGCCTGGTGGTGGTCGGTGGGGCCTGGTGGTGGTCGGTGGGGCCTGGTGGTGGTCGGTGGGGCCTGGTGGTGGTCGGTGGGGCCTGGTGGTGGTCGGTGGGGCCTGGTGGTGGTCGGTGGGGCCTGGTGGTGGTCGGTGGGGCCTGGTGGTGGTCGGTGGGGCCTGGTGGTGGTCGGTGGGGCCTGGTGGTGGTCGGTGGGGCCTGGTGGTGGTCGGTGGGGCGTGGTGGGGGGGGGTGTGGGGTGGGGCCTGGTGGTGGTCGGTGGGGCCTGGTGGTGGTCGGTGGGGCCTGGTGGTGGTCGGTGGGGCCTGGCAACGACTGGTGGGGTCTGGTGGAGGTCGGTGTGGTCTGGTGGAGGTCGGTCGTGACCTGGTAACGATCGATGGGGTCTGGAGATGGTCGGTGGCGTCTAATGACGGTCGGTCGTGACCTGGTAACGATCGATGGGGTTTTGGTAACGGTCGGTGGGGTCTGGTGACGGTCGGCGGGCCTGATGACGGTGGGCGGGTGCCTGTCTGATATCGTTGCCGGGAGATTGTCTGATACCGCTGTCCTGGACCTCTCTGATATTATTACCCGGAACCGGGCTAGTGTCGTTGCCCTTGACCTGTCTGATGCCATCGCCCTGCACCTGTCTGGTACTGTTGCCCAGTACCCGGCGGTGGTCGGCGGGGCGAGCTCAGGCCGGGACAGGCAACAGCTCAACCTCAGCCGGGCTCAGCTGCTTGAGTGACTGCATGCCACATCACGTCCGGTCCCAGGTGGTTCGCCGGACGGACGGCGCGTACACGTGTCGCCCGGGCTCTGAGCCGCGCCGCCACCTCGGCCGGCGCGGCGCGCCTGTTGCCCGAGAGCCCGAGTTGGCCGTGTGAACGGGCCGCGCCGTCATCCCGCGAGGGCAACTGCCGCGGTCGGCGTAGTGGCGAGACCGGATCAATACGGCCCGCCGGGCCACGTCCCGCGGCGGCACGGCGGCCGTCGTCGCCCGGCCCGGCCCGGCCCGGCTGCGCTCGGCGTACCTGGCGGCCGCGGCCCGGGCTGCCGTGCAGCCGCCTCCTCTCCGCCAGACGGCCCGCACCGCCGCTGCTCGGATCGCCGCCAACTTTAACACGCTGGGGGACTGGCCTGCGCCGGCAAATCCGCCACACAAACATCGAAGGTTTATGCGAAATCGATGTGTCGATACTTCTTCGCTCGCCGCAGCCGCCAGCAGAGGAGAATAAATACATGTTAAAGCGACTTTCGAAGGCCACGACTCCTTCAGCCACACTAATACTGTTTCTTCTTCCAGATGGCGCCCCGAGCGATGCAATACGCAGCGTTGGTGCTGGCGACCAGCATCTCCCACGGCCAAATCCTGCCTCCGCCGTGCGACAGGTTCGTCTCCGGTGTCTCTGACGTCATACGGCACATTTTCACGACTTGCTTTTAGTCGACATCTCGGCGCTTTTGCAGATAGAAGCAAATATATTTGGCTTTGATCGGACATAGATACCGGCGGTTCCAGTGCTAGTTTTTTTCTCTGTGGGTTTGCATAGAAATACTTCCGGTGACCAGGGATCGAGATCTTTCACAAAGGGAGGGGTTCAAGCAGTGGTGTTAATTAATATACTATTGGGGGCAAGTGCCCAGTCAAGTTGGCTTCATCCGCAATAATTTCATCCTTGAACATGGGCCCTATGGATTGTTCTAATAAATGTTGGTCTACCGAATTTCCTTAATGTATTACCGCCCCCCCCCCCCACAAAAATAGGAAGTCAACGCCAGCGGGTCAAAATTCGTATTTTCAAGACCTATTTCCAGATTGAATAGGAAAAACGATAAATTAACAGCAACAAAAATCAGGGAGGTTCTAGAATCCTCCGACCCACCCGCGGTCTCCAGCCGTGCTGGTGGAATTATTGGGACATTGACATTTTGAACAACCTGAAACGCTTTTTTTTGTCTCTCGTTGATCTTCCAAAATGTCTGTTTGAATGTCATGCTTCGTATGGAACTTCGGGAGAAAATATTGGGTATCCATCATGGAAGTTGCTGATGCACTTTTGGTTGGATATGCACACATATTGGAGATTCGCTAAAGTTGTATCAAAGCACTGAAGTGTGTACAGTTCCAATTATGATCAGTATTCTAAAAAGCATGGATTCTCTGGGTCCTCCCACATCAAGAAATTGATGCGCGCCAAGCGAAATGTACTTACGTTGAACCACAATCAGCAATCTACAAGGAGTGGTTACGTACAAAGGGGGAACGTGCCCCACCGGAGGAGATGGCGGCCCTCCGACCGAAAAAGGTGCCCCTCGAATAAGTATCGAGTGGCACAACCAGGAGTTTCTTTGGACATGATATAAAACAAACGTGACATAGGATCTTTCCCTCGCGCGAAAAGCTTTGGTTTTGCGTAGTGAAAATCTAAAAATGTATTGTTTGAACTTGTGCATTTTTGGTGCTAAGGGGACAACCCTCTCCATTGGTTGCACCTCTGCTCGAGTGCACCCTCCACCACACCCCTGGCTTAATGTTTTTTTCTTTTACAGCCAAAGTCGCTCTATTTAGAGGAAACTCTCAGGCTTCAATATGCTCGGATGCACCTGCCCTCGCTCATCGAATTTTTCCCGCCGAAAGGTGCCCATTTGAAGACATGTCACCCCCCCCCCCCTCTCTCTGTCTCTTCCAGTTGAAATTCCTTGATCCACCCATGCTTTCAGCCGATGAGACCGATAATTTAGCCATGCCCATTATGTTGATTGACGTCGTTTTATGGTGAATTCGCACGAAACATTAGTAGTAGATTACAAATCGATGCCAGTGCAAAAACATAATTGTCCTATGCAGAATTAACACATGTCGTTGCCCCGAAAATTGAAACTAAGGCATGCATTGACGATGCCAATGAATATTGGAAAGCTTCCTGTCATTTAATACGGCGGAGCATGGAACATCCCACTGCACCGCGCGCGAATCCCATGTCACCATGCAGAAACATTGAAGCCCACATGATCTCGCACCTGGGGGTGCAGCAGCAATGCTTTTGAAAATACAAAATCTGAAGAAAAAATTTAAAAATCTGAAAATACAGTGGTATGATGCCCGTATGTCGCAAGTATTACAGCAGCGAAAAAGGCCAGAACACAGAGGCGCAGCCAAGTAGGACCCGGACCGCCATAGGAACGAAAAAAAGACGCAGGGCAAACAATAATGGTTATATTTGGACTACTCAAATACCTAAATTGTCTGCGCGCTTCCCGCGCCAAAAAGCTTTGTTTTCTCACATTTTTTTTTTGGGGGTGGAGTGGGGTGGTTCCCCAAAGGAAAGTCCTAACTGTGCCACGGCTAGAACACGTGCTATATCCATGAAATACTCCATCCCTATTATATGTATTCTGTGTTTCCGTATTATATGAAGGGGTATGTAATTCATTCCCTGGCTTTTTACGCACTTCTGTAACCTTTATAGCTGACTTATCGTCGTCTTTGTAATTTTATTCAGCTCCATAAAGCCAATGATATACTTAAATGAAGCTTCAAAAAATGGTTATATGGAGTGACTAAATTATGTCCAGGGGGACAGACTAATCCACTGGGAGTTCGCTGATCTAGGCAACAAAAGGGAGCATCCCACCATGCGAATTTACTAGTCTCAGCCGTGGGGCCGAGTAATCCACTGCGTGTTCGCTGGTCGGGAGAGAGCAGCCCACAGCGAGATCACCATCCTCGGCCGCAGAACTTCTGCGCCTAGAAACTGCACCCATCGACCAACAGCGGTCAATATCTCTGAGCCATATGGCCCGCACCTAACTCCACATCGCGAAACAGCATACAACGGCACACGCAGCCGAAGGAACAGTCTCGGGAGGTTTAGGGTTCGCTCGTTCGTTCACCAATCAGTCTAGATTGTGCTTTTACCAAAAGAAAACAATCTGCAAACCACTGCCCGACTCCAGGACCCAGCGGGATTAATTGATTTACTTGCTTTATGTTGACATTTGGTCGTTAAAACTTCCCAGACGAATGTATGGTAATCCAGGAGCGCCACTGACCTTTCTGTGACGCCACAGCCGACCTCAGAAACTACCGAGGATAGGAGTGGTCTGTGCAAATCACTGGCTTGCATCTGTATCGCGTTGGAAGCCACAGACCGCATGAACGGTACGCAACCGATATTTAACATTACAGAACGTCTTCCACACTGTCAAGAATACACAACCATTATCATGCACCGTGAAATTGACAAACTATGCGCTTTCTAAACGCTCTAAGTGGAGGTGGAAGCTGGACCAAGAGTTGCCAGAGTTCGATGGTCGGAAGTACAACACCAATAGGCAAGTACAGCGAACGCACGGTGAGAGCACAACGTGCACGCGCAACCACCGTCTGGAGATTCGTGTTCAGCACGACCTCTTTTACAGGAATACTATGATGCATGGCAATAAGTACTCCACCATGGGCAATGGTATCAACCGAGACATCCTTCGAGCAACAAGGCGGTGTCTCCCCGGTGGTGGTGGGGGAGTCCGTTTGAAATATAATTTTACCCTCAACGGATGGAAATTAAAATGCACTGACATGGACGCCACTTTTGGGACTAGCATGCCAACTGGTCGTCGCTGTCGACGGATTGACTACCCATCCAATGCCATATTGTTGATGTCGGACACGGGCATTGCAGTAGTGGTGAATGTGCCGATCCGCCGCTGCAGGGCGAATCGCAGGAGCGCGGCCAACTGACCATTGCCAAAGTACACCGCACCACTGGCGCAACGTCCCCGTCGGGATCGGTATGATGACGGGGTGAACTCATAGCTATTCTGACCGAACAGCCCGCTGTTTGTTGAACGCGCCACCGCAAACAATCGTTATTTAATGTCCCCTCCGGGTCGGTGTGTCCCCTTTAGGCCGGTGTTATTACACACAGATTCGTGGCTTCAGGCATGTCTGGGCATGAGACTCAGACGACGCTATCTCACGAGCACAAGACATGCCAGGCTACTTCACGATCATTACTATACACCACTATAACATGCCAACTCAGATGCAGCAGGACATCACGTCTGACGCAGGTAATGCCGATGGATTTCAGCGAGCAGATTAGTTTGCCCCAAAGCGGAAATTCGATAATAAAAGTCCTGTTTCGCAAATTGCAATTCTGTCGGATTGCCGGAAGCGTTCGAATACCCAGATGTGGCAATGAACTCCTGGTCCGATTGACTGATACATTTGTCTGTTATCAAGGAAATACAGGTGACAATGAAGTGAGTCCGAAAGCCAAACGGCCTCTCTTACATGTGAGGTTGAACAGATGAAGCTTATGTAAGTTATCATGAGACCAGGCTATCAACTAATCGCATATTGCGCAATTCACAATGACCATTGCAATGTGTCTCAGACCACCGCCTGACGCACTTAGATGCAGACTGTATCGTAACACCGGCGTGCAAAACGCCCCATCCTAAACAGCTTGAGAAACAGTGGGAATGGTTCACCGTTGAAACTGCGAGTCTCGCATTAGCACAGGCAAAACATCACACTGCAATATATTCACTGTAGATAGGAAGTGACATGCCGGCACGATGGCCGACCCGCATTCACCACGGTTCCTCGCTAAACAATAAACGCCATCAGTGGTGCGTTTCCAGCTCCTTCCGCCGGATCTCGTCCCACTTCTGCACGTTCGATGGTGAATAGGTGGCGTTCTGGATCATCAAAAACAGGGGGAAGGTGAGCACCGACGCGAAAGCGCAGTACTTGAAAACCCAGGCGTTCTTGAAGTACATGCGCCACGGAAATTGGGCCATCTTGGCCGACACCGTGTACGGGTACTTCATTGGTCCTCCAGCCATCTGAAAAATACCACTTGTGAGAAAATAAACAGGTTGCACCAGAATGATCAAACCATAGAATGTCCGGATGAGAAATTGTCCCTTTTATATTGGATAGACACACACTAGTTATGTACCCGTATCTGATCAATATAACCTTCGGCTGTTTTACGACACACCGCTGGCCTTCCTATTCACACTAGACGGTCATTGGATGCCCAGAAGTTCGCAATGTCAGCAAGCTTTGAACTCGTGGTGACTGTGGATTTGTGCTTTAGGGCGCGTCAACTGGCCTCGAACTCGTAAGCCTTTAGTAATACGATAAATGTGTTGGAGCATGAATCGAAAACATTGAGCACATTGGCCGTTGCTTCTTAACACTAGTCAATTCGAATAGTGGCATGCCATTGCATTGCATTAGATCCAATAACACTGGCATTGGGTGGCAGAAAAAGCAGTTTGAAAACTGGTTATCCAACTGGGAGTATACCCACATCAATATGGGTGTAACGCCACCCGTAACCTTCAGGGTACATACGTTTGTATTTGTCTACTAAACAATTGTGGAATGGTGCTCATTGCAAGCACCATGTGTATGGAGACAATTGATGGGTGGTGTTTCAAAGAGATGCACCAGGAAAAGAACACTGATATAACACAAAATGTTCTATTTTGCAACGCTTCTACTACGGAAGCTTTCCCGGGGCGATCATTGGGGGCTGCGAGACCACCATCCAAGCCAGCCAGACTCCAGCCTCCCAGTCATGCAAAAACAATGGGAAAGATCACTGACTGAGGGATATGGGAACTGGTCATGATTGAGGACGTCACGCCCCCAGCCCCCAACTAACACGTTAGTGAAAAGCCACAATGGGCCATCTGGGTTAAGCATAAAAGGGTAGATACTATGAGATGGGAAAAGACACCGAAACCCTCCAATCATTGTTATATCCTGTGTTCTTAGGAAACTATCTACTCCATTGTATTACCATGACCAATCATCCATAGCCATCCCAGCGGTGGATGCACTGATCACGACTGAAGTAAAGGTAATATAACTATTAGCAGTATTAAAAGAGACAGGCATCTCTCACCCAATTGATGCTAGTGACCCAGCAGGGAAATTTATCATAAAGGAACCCTGCATGCCGACCAATCATTATTTTCACTGGTGCCATTCACGAGAAGGTGGCAGAAGAGCCTCTGCACATCATGCAATCACATCATGTGTCATAATGCAGTCATTTTGTTTTAGGGAACCTATTAGAATGCTCTGGCAAAGCTAATGAAGTTGGAATGCATCACATTAGTTAACACAGGCTTTCAAGTTGAAATAAGAACATTGAAGAGGTTTGACAATATTTCTATATGAGCTCAGCCTCTCTGATCAATAGTAAATTGATGTTTTATATTGATAGCATACAAGCTTGAAATCAAGCCTCACAAACTTTCATATAACTTTCAGGTCATGAAATGATTTGTCTTAACATTAGCTCAAGAGTATCATATTGACAATTTTAAATACCTTTTTTTGAAAATCACAAGCAAGTTATTAACTATTTAAAATTGAGTGATGTAGAAGCCCCTGAATACAAATTGTAGACAAAATATATGTACTGGACTTGTCAAAGCTTACCTAGTAACTCCTACCTCTAATATTTCTTTGAAAAATTACATGAAAACAAGGTATTCATGATATAAAATCACACCACATAGCACTGACAGTGCATGATGTGGATTCCTTTGGTGACAATAATATTATGTGATCAACATCAGCATGATATGCAATGCAACATCAGTAGGTTCTGGACAATCAAACATTGGTAGGCTAGGTTTGGCTTGGCTAAGCTATATTTTTTAAATTTGTGTTATTCTACATTATTATGTCACCCACATCCATAATCCTCCCACACCTTCTGATATTTTGTTAGAATATATGTGTGTGTATACGTTGCATATATATATAGCATGCAACTGGAGTGTTTGTTACTGAAGTCACATCAGAATGTATTATAAAAAAATGTCAAATGATTTCTATGAATGCTATCTGAATTAATTTGATGTACTCTTCTTGATGAAATGATTGCTTATTGTGGCTTATATATTTACCAAAATTGTCCATTTGCAGCCACAGGGAAGACAACATTGACTGCATCCCTCACACAGCAGTTACCTTTTGTATGACTCATGTACTTGTGAGGGGTATTGTATGCTCCTTTTTGCACTTCATTGTTTATATTTTAATAAATGCATGACATTTTTCTTGCTAACCTACACAAGTAGAATATTGGCCATGGTTTTGCACTTTGTGTAAACATTATATTATGAATTATTTAATATTGCATACAATATTCTGTACATTGTCCAGCACAACAGGATTTTGCCATTTCTGATCATGTTCTAAACTGTGTCCTGGACAAAAGATGTTATGTGAGGTTATGGTGGATTTCTGTAAGAATTACAGCAATGTTTTATGTTGTCTTGATCAGTGCTAGCAGAAGCAGCCAGTGGTGATCAATAGGTGAATTGAACCTTTCAATTGTGAGATGGGAAACTTACCCCTAGACTACTTATCCCTGATATCTGCTAGGATCACCAGGATCAAGGATTGCCTACTTAACTTGGGATGAAGTTCAAATGACATGGATCAGCATTATGCTAGTTCAGAAAATCAGTGTCATGGTTCTCAACCATCCCCCAAAGCATGGCACTGTTTGACGAGGCATATCAGCCAAAGGCAAATCCACACTGAAACACACAGTGCAAAATCTGCATAAGGGAGATCAAATAAATGCACCAAGTGCAAGAAAATACATAAGGCAAGAAAATCCAGAGGCTTAAGACAAACTCCATTTCTACATACACATTTCACATTAAATCAATACAACACCCTGCATACCTAAAAACTGCATGGGACACCCATGGGCATGCAAATACAGGAGACATTAAGCACAATTTTGCACAATATTTCTGGGGAGTAAACAAATTTAGCAGCCACAAACTGAGAAATGTTGCAGTTTATTTTTGTGGTTTTCACACGAATTGTAACGTTCATGTTATTTTTCATTTGTGTTCGTGTCAATGTGGAGGACCACCTGCATTAGGTACCCATCCCCACACCGCTTAGCATACTAACATACCTACCTACCTACTTTGCATTCTGGGTCTTCAACTGATCATTGACCATTTTATAGCAACTAGTGCTACCAAAAGGTTCTAAATGCAAACAGACAGCCAATGTTAACCGTACCTATTGGCTGTTTTGGAACTAGGACGTGCATGCTAAAAGGAATATATATATACGACTCACGTCTCAGGGTTTACCTTGCAAGACTTTACACCGCCCCTCGACAGCAGCACGCAGCGGTGACGGAAACAAGAACGGACTACGCGGCGTGAGCGGCGCTCTGCTATTAAGGCTGCCAGACGAAATAAGTGGCGCTAGTATCGGGTCCAGGGCGCTGCCAAACCCAGAGGAAAAACACCACCGAGATCCTGATTTCCTTTAGCAGTGCACCTAGCGCCGTAGAAGGAATGGCGCATCCAGAAACATGTAGAGGGGGAGTTTTACAGTGCAACGAATGATATAGTTAATTACAATTTATAAAAGCTATCCTTTGTGGTACCTCCCATCACCTCAAATTCGATAGGTAATGCTAAATTATTATAGTATCTGAGTGCATGTATTTGGAACTATCCAGCAATTTTCTTCCTGCTTTCAGTCTGCTTTCCTCGCAGATGTTTCTGTTTACTATGGACGTCACCACCTTCAGTTGCCAGGCGGGGCCCAACACCGGAGCACAGGGACGGTTTTCAGGATAAGGGGAGCAAACTAAGGCAAAAGTAATACAGATTCTGGCGCAGTTCGGATTCTAAGGACCAGAACCCCAGTGGTGCAACCCGGATTTTCTAAAGGGGGCCGACCTTAAGTTATTGTCATGAAATAGAGAACGCCTTTGGAGCGCGAAGTGGTTGTTTGTTTATTGGGTGGCTCTCGACGCACTTTATGCACAATTATGGCTAATGGCGCCGCCCACACTGTTTCGCCGCTGGGACGTAGGATTGTGGAATGTCCCGAGTGGTGCGAGTGTTGAACTCGGGACTTTTGGTACTCAGAGCTTAACACCTTAACACGCGCACGTCCGGAGGTCCGCGCCAACTTAGCATGCCCGGGGGCAGATGTCTGCCCCCGAAGATCTCTAGAACTGTTGAGCAGCCATGCGGGGTTTGGCCATGCTGACCCGATTAGTATGGCGGAAAATTAGGAAAAACCACAGGGGGGCAGATATCTGCCCCCGGACGTGCGCATGTTAACCACTCGGTCATCCCCTCCCCTTGGAGCACGAAGTGCGTCTAACATTTGTCGTCAGTTGTCGTCAGCTGTAAGGATCTCAAATTTTTTGTTTCATCTCGTACATTTTTTGGCTTCTACAATGGTTCCCTCCTCCACCCCCTCTTGGTTGTGTCTGTCAAGCACCTCAACGGTAGCGAAGCCCATGTTGACTGCACATGCGCTATCCGTAAAGTTGGGGGCTTCCATCGGGACATCTACTTGATGCACACAGGGGTGTTGTTTTATATACTTTTGAGGGGACAAGTGCCCCTTAAGGTCTCCCGGAGTCCTCCAAGAACTTGACTTTCAACCTAGGATACTATATGGAGTGTACCCCCAATCCATTTGGGCCTGCCCATTGCCTTAATGTGGTTTTCCTCCCCCTCAATCATTTTCATAAATACACAGCCATGATTATGCATGTTTGTGCGCTTCTGTCAAGGCAGCCCACGCTACAGCCCACGTTCAGCCAATGCAAGCGGCCCCTTCAAAAACATCCAAAATATGTCATGCATCTTGACGGACTGAACACATTGGTAGGCTCCAACGCTTGATACACGCGATAGTTTAGCTTTCAAAGCCAAGTATCCAATTACCACCACACAATCCCACAAATACGCCAAACGAGGCAGCCAGTATATCGAAACGAATAGTCTTTGTCAGCAAAGTTGAAAGCTGCACATTGCTAACTTATGCTCCTCTATTTTTTAGCTGCATACACATGGTTCGGTTTTCGGCATAATGTTTTATTTGCCATAGGCATGGGGAGCAACGGACTTGATTTGGCCGGCCCCCTACAATTTTTCTGATTTTTTTCTCGCATATGAGTGCTATACCTGCGACACCTGGCTTGGCGGGCAAATTAGCCGGGTGCATTGTTATCCCCATCCAAAACAGGGGGTGGAAACATTCACCAAAGTGCGGACCTGAGCGAATGCGGTCGTGCCTCATCTGAAATGACTTCTCGTGGTAAGCTGAGCTCAAAACAACCTTTTTAATTGATATGTTGCCAACTTTTTGAGATGCATACATGTGGATTCGGTTTTTTGCGTAATGCTTTGCTTCCCATTGGCTTTAGCATGGTGAGCAATGGACGTGACTTGGCCGGCCCCTACGATTTGTCCCGTTTTTTTTTGGCGCGTGAGAAATGCATGAAATTGACTTGAAGGGTAAATTGGCAACACATATGTTAAGAGTAGGTTAAGTTAAGAGGAAATTTGGCAACATATAGGTTAAGGAATGGTAGTTTTGAGCTTACCTTGTCACGGGGAGTCATTTGAGATGAGACACCACCGCATTCGCTGAAATCTGCATTTTGGTAAATGTTCCCATCTCCTGTATTGGGTGGGAATATGAATGCATCCGGCTAGTTTGTTCCCCAAACCAGGCGTCCGCGGTGTATCTGCTCATATGCCAAAAATCAGACAAATGGTAGGGACCGGTCAAATCACGTTCATTGCTCTTCCTGCCATTACGTCAAAAACCGAATCATAAGGGAAATAAAGCATTACGTCAAACACTGAATCGTAACGAGGATAAAGTATTACGTCAAAAACCGAATCATATGTATGCAGCTCAACAAGTTGGCAACACATATGTTAGGAATCCATAGTTTTGAGTTCAGCTTGACACGGGGTGTTGTTTGAGATGAGATACGACCGCATTCGCTCAGATATGCATTTATGTGGATGTTCCCACCCCCTGTAGGTAGGAATATGATTGCACCCAGTTGATTTGCCCACCGAGCTAAGTGCCGCAGGCATAGCTGCTCATATGTCAAAAATCAGCCATGAGTCAGGGTACCGTCCCTGAGTTTCGCCGTGGAGTCGAAAGTGATCCAGTTTTGCTGCTTGCCTTCCTCGGTCGTGTTCTTGTCGGCGCTTATTTGCCAGTTCGTGGACAGCAAAGCATATTATTTTTCAATCCGGTATCGCTTCTTCTGTTCGGTATCATAGGCATAGTAACAGAGGACCTCTTCAACATGTTCTCCTACACCTCCATGCGAACATTCGGAAACTTTAACCATTAATCCTGAGTGTTGGATAGAAAAGTCGTCTGAAAAAGTGATTTCAATAATTGCGGCGTCCATACGCCCGTAATTGCCCATACGCCCATAATTTCCTGCTGTTGCATTTGTTGAAAGTGCATACTACACCCAAGAGCGGATCCAAGAGGAGGGCCAAAGATTCCATGCTCCCACAAGGGGACGATTTTACTGATATTTGTGTACTGGAATTGTAATTTCTCGAAATCTAAGAACATTTTATGAGATAAGTGTTGTCTTCAGCAGACCCCACGAATATTCGCTGTTAAGGTCAGATGAGTTTTTCGAGGTCGGATATTTCTTTATTGCTCCCCTCAAGCCAAGCTTCTAGATCCGTCCCCTGAGTGCCCCGATTCACCCCAAAACTCTGAAGCATAATGCCACCCAATAGAATGCCGTCGGTGCGACAGCACACCGACGGTGACTTGCCAGCCACCTCAGGTGGGCGCATGCGCACTGCGCTGCTGGCTCACCTGCCGGCGTATTTCCAGCCGCGCCACTGAATCGATGAGCCGTCTGGTCAGTTGCTGCGTCTCGTGGCCCTGCTTGTGTGCGACTTGAATCTATAATTGTGTCCTGACCTGCGACCGGGCGCCGAGTTATCAGTGCCGCCTGGTAGCCGAGGTGGGGTAGGGTGGAGTGAGACGGGGCGCAGACGATGATCGACGCGCCATCTGACGGCGGAGGATCGACCAGCGCGACTGGCCCACTGCGTGACAGGCCGCCAACGCCGCCGGCCCACTGCGTGACAGGCCGCCAACGCCGCCGGCCCACTGCGTGACAGGCCGTGCCACTGGCCCGGTGCGTGACGGATCGCCAACGCCGCCGGCCCACTGCGTGACAGATCGCCAACGCCGCCGGCCCGGTGCACGACAGAACGCTGACGCGGTTGACCCAGTGGGTGAGAGACCGCCGACCCAGTACATGACGGACGGACGACGCGACCGTCACGGCGCATGATAGACGGTTGGCCCGAGCGAGCCACCCGCCATGAAGCACCGGACTGTGGTGCTACCGCCGTTACCATCGGAGTCACCACCGCCGTCGCCACCGCCGCCACCATTGCCGTTACCACCGTCGTCAGCATCGCCGTCACCACCGACGTCACCACCGCCGTCACCATCGCAGTCGCCATCGACGTTAACCTGTCCGCAGTGGTACGGGCCAGCCACGTCCGCACCAACCAAAGTACAGCTGGCACTGGTGGTGTGACTGCGCCAGTCTTATGTCACCCGGTACCCACTGACGCCATTTGCTGTCGGCCGGTAAAAGCTGACGTGACAAGGATTGCTTCCCCAGTCAGGTGACCATGCTCTCCAGTTAGCTCTTTAAATCATATTCGGCGGCTGAGTGTCAACGGCACCCTCCCCAGCAGAAGTTGCAGTACATAGTGCCGATCCTCTCGTGTTGCAGCAGGTCAGGGATAGTGACTCCAATTATGTGCTGCAGCCAGTCAGAGATCGTGACCCCCTGCCGTGTTGCGGCCAGTCAGAATGTTAACTCCCCTGCCGTGTTGCAGCCAGTCAGAGATCGTGACCCCCTGCGTGTTGCAGCCAGTCAGAATGTTAACTCCCCTCCCGTGTTGCAGCCAGTCAGAGATCGTGACCCCCTGCCGTGTTGCAGCCAGTCAGAATATTAACTCCCCTCCCATGTTGCAGCCAGTCAGAGAGAGAGAGAGTGACCAATCCCGTGTCAGTGATCCCAGTGACCCCTCCAGCTGGCGTGTTGCAGCAGACCAGAGACAGTGGCCGACTCCCGTGTTGCAGCAGACCAGAGACAGTGACCCTTCTCCCATGTGTTGCAGCGACATCTTCTGCCAGGGAGAGCTGCTCCATACCGTGCAGATGGCAGGCCTGCACCACGATTCCAAATACTTCGTGGACATGAGCATGCGCTACGACCCGGAGGATGTGAAGGCCAACTTCCGAGCAATGATGCGGCGCGCCACCCAGCGGCCCGGCCAGCAACCCAGCCAACAGGACGTGCGCTCCTTCGTCGAGGAGAACTTCAGCGAGCCAGGCAGCGAGTTTGTGCAGTGGCAGCCGTCCGACTGGTCAGACAGGTGAGGTGTCGGCGCACCAGGGCTGCATTGGCCCACCTTGCAGAGCTCCCGGCAGCACTCGACTGTCGGTGACTGCTAATATAGCGGCCGAGCTGCTGGATGTCCGAACTTCGGTACTCGACCCCATAGTCAGCCCTCAGGCATGTGTATCCCGCATTTTTATGAGCACGTTGATTTTTATCTCTTAATTTATACGTATATTCGTATGTGTGACATATACGACATACGTGAAGCGCATATGAGTCACACAGCGGCGGTATCCGCAGCTGAACATCACGGTGTAAGGTTCCCCGCCTCAACCTCCGGCCGACCAGTAGACCGCCATCTCGCTCTAACACGATCTCCGACACCTCTCCCCTCACCACAGCCCCAAGTTCCTGTCGCGCATTGAAGACCCCCTGCTGCGCGACTGGATGCAGAAGCTGCACCACGTTTGGAAGGAACTCGGCCGCAAGGTGACCGGCGACGTGTACCTCCACCCGGACCGCTACTCGCTCATCTTTGTGCCAAACCCGACCATCGTGCCCGGCGGACGCTTCCGAGAGTTCTACTACTGGTGAGGCAGGCCGCGTTTGTGCCAGACACATCGTCGGTGTTTTCGGGTTTTCGGCAGTGACCACGCAACACAAACGTCGCCATCCAGTCGGTAGATGGAACGCGCATTTCTTGAGCGGGCAGGTTAGAAACACACCAATCTGACCGCAGAGTCATCAGACGGAAACGTAATGAATTTGGCCAGTCTGGGCAGAGCAGTACTGCATCCCCAATTGGTAGCGTAGCCCGCTTGCCAGTGCACACTCCGGATGGAAATCATCTCCATTTTATCACATATCACAAACTGAGACCGGTATCGGTCCCTCCCCCGCACACGTAAAGCAGGGTCATCTCAATCGGCAGGACGTTCAACTCTTCATTGTAAAATTGTGGGTTCGAATTCCGTAACCGATGAGATTACCGGGTTCACCTGCGACCAATCGGCGGGGTTCCGCCACGGGAAGAATCTTTTGCCGACCTCTCTCTGACCCATCCCGGTCAGAGCTGGTGTCGAACCATCTCATGCTTCTCCATGCATGCACTCATACCGACCCGTCTCCTATGCGCGCCGACAGGGACTCCTACTGGGTGCTGAAGGGTCTGCTGCTGTCCGAGATGAGCCTGACGGTGCGCGGCATGCTGGAGAACTTCTTGACCATGGTGAAGCGGTTTGGGTTCGTGCCGAACGGCGGCCGCGTGTACTATCGCCGCCGCTCCCAGCCGCCCTTCCTGATACCGATGGTCAAACTCTACCTGGACGCCACCAACGACGTCGATTTCGTGCGGTGAGCGGATCGCTGTTCGGTGCGACATTTGGCTGTCTGCCTAGCCTGGCGCGATTTCAGTCTTCGTGCCACTGCCAGAGTGGGTCTCATAATTACAGTTGAAGCCGCGATGCTACATTTTGTTGTGCAACTGGGCGCGGGTATGGGTTGTGCCATTGATTATCAGGTTGGAACCTTAAATTAATATAGGATTGTGCTGTTGCATTGAGGTATCTATTCTGTGCCAAAAATAGAAAATGTGTCACCACTCCTGATGGTGCTGTCGTCTGGTTTCATGACCACTGTGTCACAGATGTCACCCAATTCTCCAATTGATAGTGACGCCATCAAAATCGATCCTTCAAGCACCATGCAATTGACTATGAGTGAGACACTACCGAGCATCGATCAACCTCCCGATCGACTTCGACAGGGATAATATCGAACTGCTCGAGCGCGAGTATCAGTTTTGGGAGGCGAATCGCACAGTCAGCGTGCAGAAGGATGGGCGCACCTACAGAATGTACCGCTACAACGTGGAGGTCGGCCAGCCACGGCCAGAGTCCTACAGGTAGGGAGGATGTAAGAGACCGCGCTTCCCCTGATTGTGATAACGATATATCATGCCCCACCTCTGACTGGTAGCGACAGACCCCGCCCCCACCTCCAACTGGTGACGATACACCTCGTCAACACCTCCGACTGTGGTAACAACAGACCCCACCGACCCCCCCGTGACTGGTGACGATGTGCCTCGTCCACAACAACTGGCGACGGTAGACCTCGCCCACACCTCTGACTGTGCTAACAACAGACCTCGCCACCCCCCGTGACTGGTGACGATGTGCCTCGTCCACAACAACTGGCGACGGTAGACCTCGCCCACACCTCTGACTGTGCTAACAACAGACCTCGCCACCCCCCGTGACTGGTGACGATATACCTCGTCTACACCTCTGATTGGTAACAACAGATCTCCCCCTCCACATTTGACTGTGGTGACGATATGCCGCACCCCACCTCAAACAGTGGTAACAGCAGACCGGGCCCCACCTCTGATTGTGGAAGCCCTGCATCGCCACTCCACCTTTGACTGCGTTAACCATAGACCGGGCTTTACTCTGCTTGTGGGGGGATAGGACGCACCCCTACCACTGACTGTGGCGACAGCAGACCGCGCTCCCACCTCTGACTGCAGCGACGGTATACCACGCTCCCACCTCTGACTGTAGCGACGGTAGACTGCGCTCCCACCTCTGACCGTGGCGACGGTAGACCGCGCTCCCACCTCCGACTGTAGCGACGGTAGACCACGATCCCACCTCCGACTGTAGCGACGGTAGACCGCGCTCCCACCTCTGACTGTGGCGACGGTAGATCACACTCCCACCTCTGACCGTGGCGATAGTATACCGCGTTCCCACCTCTGACCGTGGCGACGGTAGATCACACTCCCACCTCTGAACTGGTGACGGTAGACTTCGCTCCCACCTCTGACTGTAGCGACGACAGACCACGCTCCCACCTCTGACTGTAGCGACGGCAGACCACACTCCCACCTCTGAACTGGTGACGGTAGACTTCGCTCCCACCTCTGACTGTAGCGACGACAGACCACGCTCCCACCTCTGAACTAGTGACGGTAGACTTCGCTCCCACCTCTGAACTGGCAACGGTAGACCACACTCCCACCTCAGACTGTAGCGACGGTAGACCACGCTCCCACCTCCGACTGTAGCGACGGCAGACCACACTCCCACCTCTGAACTGGTGACGGTAGACTTCGCTCCCACCTCTGACCGTGGCGACGGTAGACCGCGCTCCCACCTCAGACTGTAGCGACGGTAGACCACGCTCCCACCTCCGACTGTAGCGACGGCAGACCACGCTCCCACCTCTGAACTAGTGACGGTAGACTTCGCTCCCACCTCTGACCGTGGCGACGGTAGACCGCGCTCCCACCTCCGACTGTAGCGACGGTAGACCACGATCCCACCTCCGACTGTAGCGACGGTAGACCACGCTCCCACCTCCGACTGTAGCGACGGCAGACCACACTCCCACCTCTGAACTGGTGACGGTAGACTTCGCTCCCACCTCTGAACTGGCAACGGTAGACCACGCTCCAACATCTGACTGTAGCGACGGTATACCACCCTCATGCCGCGACTGACGAAAGCATAGACCGCACTACAGTGTCCTAAAATTACTTCACCATTAGCTGTGTGGATGAAGAAAAAAGTTGTTTGGGAATAGTGAGATTGGAAGAAAATAAAGGATCGCCGCTTAAGGATTAAACAAGCGGAATGACTTTCACTTCAGTCAGATGCATTTTACAGTATTTAGCAGTCGTGTGCATGATGACTGCCCATACATCATGTGGAAAACTCGTAAAAACCTAAGACAAGGATGAAATAGCACAATTCCATTAACTGTGAATTTTCAGGTCACATCGTGAATTATTTTACACTGCCGCACTACCATTGAAGGATAACTTCATTTCTTGGTGTGTCTGGATATCTTTTTTTCAACACTCCTGAAAGTAGCGTGAGCGCGTGAGAGTACCTTTCATAATGTGGAGTTGTTCCTAACGTTCCATGGGGAAAGCGCCTTTCCCCCGATGTGTGCAGGCTTGGGACAAACCACGGAATACGCTCGTGGGGCATGACTGCCTGTGTAGTGCTCGGGCATCCCACGCAGAATATTACGGCGAGCGCCGCATCATTGGACGGAAAACGTCGGACGCTGGATGCAGTATGCATGCTGCGACGGGTTCGATTTCCTCCCTCGCTTGGGAATGTATGAGAACGAGAAGAGCGCGCCATTCGAGTGCATGTTAGCGCACGTTAAGTAGGCAGGTGTGTGGTCGATGTTGGCCGTTAGCACACGTTATGTAGGCATGTGTATGGGCAGTACTGGCCATTAGCGCACGCTACGTAGGCAGTTGTGTAGGCGATGATGTCCATTAGCGCATGTTAAGTAGGCAGGTGTGTGGGCGATGTTGGCCGTTAGCACACGTTATGTAGGCATGTGTATGGGCAGTACTGGCCATTAGCGCACGCTACGTAGGCAGTTGTGTAGGCGATGATGGCCATTAGCGCATGTTAAGTAGGCAGGTGTGTGGGCGATGCTGGCAGCCAGCGCACGTGAAGTAGGCAGTTGTGTGGTCGATGCTGGCCGTTAGTGCACGCTAGGTAGGCAGGTGAGTGGTCGATGCTGACCGCTAGCGCACGTTAAGTAGGCATATGCATGGGCAGTACTGGCCATTAGCTCACGTTAAGTAGGCATGTGTATGAGCAGTGCTGGCCATTAGCGCACGCTACGTAGGCAGGTGTGCAGGCGATGCTGACCATTAGCGCACGTGAAGTATGTAGGAATGTATGTGGGCAGTGCTGGCCATTATAATTTGGTCTCACTGGCCGTCTCAATGGTGTCATTCTACCCTCCTCACCTATGTTGCGTGAATATCCCGCACTAACCAGTGCACACTGCGCTGAGTGGCACATGCACTATTGCCCGCATGCCGTCATCTCGTGTCTCTCGAATGACTCTAACACCGACGGGCTCCTAATTGTCGTCACCCGTAGTTTCACCTGCCCTGTGTCCCGCTGCCACTCAGAGAGGACATTGCGTTGGCCGAGCACTTGAGCACCGAGTCGGAGAAAGCCCAACTGTACGATCATTTGGCAGCGGGCTGTGAGTCTGGCTGGGACTTTTCGTCACGGTGGATGTCTGCCGGAGGTAAACAGACCCATTCGCGTCAGGTCACGCCGCTGCCATGCCCGGTGACTTCCTGCTTCCCGCCATACGCTTTGTGCCGCCAGCCGCTGCTTTGCTGGCCGTCCGTTGTGACGTTTCTTGCTGCACTGGACCAGCTTGAGGCCACACCTCTCTCGGTCGAGACCACCCTGCGGTCTGTCCTCTCCCTCGCGCTAGACTACCCTGGTGTCCCACGTCATCTCCAACCTAAACGACTATTCTGCAGACCGACCTTCCTCATCGCGTGGCACGTTCCCATGCCTGCTGTTGACCGCCGCCGACCTCCACCGACCCCGCTGACTCCCACTGACCTCCACCGACCCCGCTGACTCCCACTGACCTCCACCGACCCTGCTGACTCCCGCCGACCTCTACCGACCCCGCTGACTCCCGCTGACCTCGGCTGAGCCCGCTGACCGTGCTGAGCGCCGCCGCTCGCGCCACAGGCAGGACTACGAGCTGGCTAACCAGTCATTCGTCACGGAGAGCGCGCGGCAAGCGCTGCACACGCAAATCAAGTCTGCCGCCGAGTCCGGCTGGGACTTCTCCACACGTTGGTTCATGCCGGACGTCGGCCAGCCGACACCAGGTGAGAGAGGCCCCCTCATCGGGTCAGCACCAAGTGATGGAGGCACTCTCACCAGATCAGCACCAGGTGAGAGAGGTGTGCTCACCGGGTTAAAGGCTCACTTCCCCTCGTAAGCGCCAGACGAAAATAGGAAGTACCAGGAGGAAACACTCGACCAGAAGTACTAACATGCAAGGATTACCCACCCTTCTGTCGGTACCAGGTAAGAGAAGCGCACTCCTGCTAGTACCAGGCAAAGGGCCCCCTCCCCCCCCCCTCTCTCTCTCTCTGCTGATGCAAATGATGCTGG
The DNA here is from genome assembly GCA_034440575.1 of Imbricaverruca yamaguchii. Lineage (NCBI taxonomy): Eukaryota > Metazoa > Arthropoda > Thecostraca > Neoverrucidae > Imbricaverruca > Imbricaverruca yamaguchii. Next base: position 422,978 of record JAOTOL010001360.1, on the reverse strand, counting down.
TGCTGATGTGCTTCAAACTGGTCCAGTTTGCCTTTGGCTCGCCTTCTCAGTCGCTTCCATCCCCAGCACACGGAGTATCCGCGACTACACATCACGTCAGAGTGTCATGTTCAACTGCAAATCATGTCGGTACTGTCGCCTCCGGGATATCCACTTGGGGGGGTTAGGGTGCACCAGCTATCCACCGGGGTGAAACATCTGGACACGTCATGCATGGTTGTGTTCACCTGACCATTCACTTGTTGTATTCTAGCAGTTGACGCATGATTTGAACTTGATGACTTGATGTACTTGAGTGCTGATTTGAGCGCATCGACGTCTTCCAACTTCTGTCCAACGCCTTAAGACTAGCTTTGAACAGTACTGAAAGTTTGGAAAGGTCGGCAAAATTGATAGCCCAATCGTCATTCGGACCCTTCTGAATTTTGCATACATCTGTACATACACTTCAGTTGTATGCGAGTGGGTTCAAGTGCTCCCCTTTGAAGATAGTTAGTGTGAAGAAACTGACGTTGGGATTCGACAATATTGCTGGTTGTGTGCTAAGGCAACATTGTTTATATCCCACAGGAACACTGAAGGATCTGAAGACCAGCTTCATCGTCCCAGTGGACCTGAACTCCCTAATCTATTTGAATGCCAAACTGTTGGCCGAGTTCTTCGATCTGCTCGGAAATGCATCCAAGTCTAATAAGCTTCGGGAGCAGGCAGAAACCCAGAGAAACAACATCCAGAAAGTGCTGTGGGACCAGGAGGCAGGCTCTTGGTTCGACTATGACACTAAAAATATGGTAAGTGAGAATCGGATGAAAGCAATTACACTTGTTTTGTAATTGCTTTGTTTTCTGAACTGAAGGAGTTCAGAAAACACGGAATATTTCCGGAGTTGTGATTGGAGGTCTGAATGACATCGTTTGAGAGCAGATTGAATCATGGATTCGAGGTGGTATGTGGTTGATATGGACTACAAGCGATCTATTTCACGAGTATATGAGCCAGTTTGTCATAGCTAGCACTGCACTGTCCGTGTTGTATCGCAAACATAAACTTACTATCAGCTGGCTGCTATGGTGAATATTGTGGGGTTGAATACAACGCAGTAAAATTGCTCTTGTAAAATTGTCATGTGCTGTTGTACAGAAACCAGTATTTATGTTGATGCCTGTTCAGCCAGTGCTCTATCTCGGTAGCGTCTGAATAAGAAGTTCTATCCGTCCAACATTTTCCCTGTGTGGGTGAATGCCTCGATGCCGGAGCAGAACGTCAAGTTCCTGCAGTACTTGAACAGGGTCAACGTCACCAACTTCCTGAGGTGAGCGATGGTACTATTCACAACACCATGGTCGTGGTGCACGACTCCAAAACCCAGCCGATATGTAGGCAGTGCAACTATAAATTACATCAAATTTGGCCTCTGCGTTGGCGATGCAAACATTGGTGAAAAATTGCATGCATTTTCAGTGGTGCTTTTCCATTCACAAGCTCTGGAGACTTCCAGTGGTGATTTTCCATAGTTGTTCTATGCTGAACCTGGAGGACGATCGGCGGCTTCAAGAATGCACAGGCACCCATATAAGAATACAACTTTCGACCAATGGGTGGGACATTTGATCATATGGTCTCGATCGTGGCCGTGGGGCGCCTAAGATTTCTATCCCAGTTGGAGTAGTGAGACTCAATAATCTGATTTATCGAGGAAAGCCGGTCCAGTCTTCATCAAGCCACTCAATTTTCCGATTCCGTCACTGCTTTGGAATTCCCACCAACCTCGTCTGTATCATACCAGTGGAGGTTCCACAGTTCAGTTCCAGTCACAGTCTGGGCGGCGGGGCTCTTCTGACCAATCTGGTAACCATGAGATATAGTGTTTATCGAGACAATTGGTCATCGCGTCTCCAGTGACAGAATAGACTCGCCACAGTGCCGCGTTCAGCATGTGTGATCATTGGAGAGTTTGGCCGTGACAAGTCTGGCCGTGACGAGTTGGGCCGTGACGAGTCGGATTGTGACGAGTCTGGTCGTGACGAGTCGGGTCGTGACGAGTCTGACAGTGACGAGTCTGACAGTGACGAGTCTGGCCGTGACGAGTCTGGCCGTGACGAGTCTGGCCGTGACGAGTTGGGCCGTGACGAGTCGGATTGTGACGAGTCTGGTCGTGACGAGTCGGGTCGTGACGAGTCTGGCCGTGACGAGTCTGGCCGTGACGAGTCGGGCCGTGACGAGTCGGGCCGTGACGAGTCGGGCCGTGACGAGTCGGGCTGTGACGAGTCTGGCCGTGACGAGTCGGGCCGTGACGAGTCGGGCCGTGACGAGTCGGGCAGTGACGAGTCGGGCCGTGGCGAGGCGGGCCGTGACGAGTCGGGCTGTGATGAGTTAGGAATGTGACGAGTCGGGCTGTGACGAGTCGGGCCGTGACGAGTCGGGCCGTGACGAGTCGGGCCGTGGCGAGTCGGGCCGTGGCGAGGCGGGCCGTGACGAGTTAGGAATGTGACGAGTCTGGTCGTGACGAGTCGGGTCGTGACGAGTCTGGCCGTGACGAGTCTGGCCGTGACGAGTCTGGCCGTGACGAGTCGGGCCGTGGCGAGGCGGGCCGTGACGAGTTAGGAATGTGACGAGTCGGGCTGTGACGAGTCTGGCCGTGACGAGTCGGGCCGTGACGGGTCGGATCATGACACTGTTTCCGGCGTCGGCAGTGGAGTGCCTACGTCGCTGGAGAACTCGAGCCAACAGTGGGACTTCCCGAACGCCTGGCCGCCGCTGCAGCACGTGCTGGTCGAGTCGCTCAACAATATGGGCACCGAGCCGGCCAAGCAGCTTGCCTTCCAGCAGGCCAAGAAGTGGATCGACACCAACTACCTGAGCTTCATCGAAGCCAAACCGAACGCCATGTTTGAGAAGGTCAGGCAGGTGAACTGTGCTATCCATGCAGACATACCTGCTTGCTATGTATGTAGACGTTATAGCTGTAATAGCTATCAGCTGCTACCAGTGCGTCTGATGCTCTCATTATTGACCACATACCTATATATGAACCGCATTACGTCGCAATTTAAGCGCCGCTTCTCTGAGTGTGTAGATCTCGCTGGCTTTTAAGCGGCAACGGTAGTCGCTTGACTAGAGACTTTACCTGACCAGTCAGTCGACTTCAGCCATTCCCAGCGCGAATGAGGACGACATGCCTAGACTGAGCGCAGCCCGGCTTCAGCATGACTTGACGTGCTCGTGTGTGACTTCAGTATGACGTCACACGGATGGGACTGCCGGGCGGCGGCGGGGAGTACGACGTGCAGCTGGGCTTCGGCTGGAGCAACGGTGTGGCAATGGCGTTCGTCGACCAATACGCTGACCGGCTGATTGCGCCGTCCGCTGCCGCCCGCTCGCCGCCGCTCTGGTTCATGGCGCTGCTGCTTCCGGTCGCGGCCCTGACGATCGTAACGGCGCTATTCTGGTGAGGTAAGAGACCGCTAGGTGTCGCCACCAGTGAGCAATGGTCAAACGCTATAGGCGAGTTAGTGCTGCTGTTGCAAACTGTTTTAAGACGGTTAGCAAATGTTCAACCGCATGCCAAGATATATCGGTGATTGATATCGTCAGTAAATTACAGAGCTGCGTGACGGAGCAAGTCACGTCCTCTGCCTAGAGCATGACAACAATGGACATAATACTCAGCGTGATCGGCCACCATCCATTGGCTGAGTTTCTACTAAAACAGATGCTGAAGCCGGCTTAATAAGTAAGTCACGTTTTATCCCCCAAACTGAATATTGTTTCTGTTTGTTTTCAGATAGTCGATGCGGCTGTGCGGGCGGAGAAGTTGTCAGTTAGCTGCCGGTCTGTTAGCCGGCTCAATGATGGACAACTGTTGTCGCTCGCTCCATACCAAGCCCACCGTCTGCTAGTGCGCCACTAGTCGGGAGCAGAAAGTCGCCACACCGCCTATCGTTGGGGAAGCGACCGCTGTACCCTCCACTCTATGCCATGTAGCTGCTAAGTCACCTTTTACTACTTCAGGGACTCACTTTTGTGAGTGGACATCTCGTTGACGGTTGATGAGTCTAGAGTGTTATATGTTAGTTTGTTAGTGCCAAGGAGTTCGATGTCTATCAAATGATGACCTCATTGCTTCTGTTTTGCCGCCTATTTCCGTCCTGTAAATTGCCATCCCATGCAAATTGGACTCCAGCACAGTGGGGCGTAGGAGCGTGGAAACGATCGGAGAGTTAAGAGGGAGGCAAGCGTCATTTGATATGGTATTGTTATAACACAGAACACCATACGCTGATTATTACAATTTATCCAAACAAGGGAGGTGATGCCCCTCTGTGCCAACTCCCGATACTACTTGTATGTTCTGGCGGTGCCCGAAGTAGTTCCTTTACATGCTTTTTTAACATGCAGACTGACAAGGAAATTATGCAATAACATGCAATTATCCAAAGTAAGTTATCGTGCAATCTCGTATTGCACCATTTTGTGCAGTTTTGTTTGTAGTTCATCTTTTTTATCGGCAGGAAGTACGGAATGTACGTAAGAGAACACATCATCTGCAATAAGGGGAGCATGGGAGTAGCTGTGCCACCGATTGTACCACGACGACTGGGCCGATGATGGCACCTATGCAATATGGGGCTGGGTTGCCTATTTGTGTACTTCCGCACACAGAGCCATAGGCACATACATGCCCTCTTTTTAGTCGTGACAGGTGCAGATCTCATCGATTTTGCAGCGGTCACTCATGAATCGCCCCCTCCATCACTGAAATCTCAGACTCGTTCGGAAATTTCGTGGATCCTTATGCTACGCCAAGACGCACGAATTGCAACACTGATCACGTGCACACTGAAGCGAAACGGTGGGGGAGTGGGAGAAGATCGCACCAACGGTGGCATGAGTCTGCCAGTGCTCCGTGCATGTAGAACGGGGTGCCTGGGAGTTCCGCCTGCCGGTACGGCCCCCTCCGTGCCGACAGGCGGCACCCGCGTGCTCTCAGTTCGCTTCATCGCGCTTCTTCTCGCAGTTTGCTGGTGACTCGTGTAATATGTGAGTAGTTGTCCGTTCGGCACTATGCAATCGTTTAGATTTAGTGCTCTGACAGCTAGCGATGAAATATGTGAAAACCTATGTCATGACGACCTACTTTGGATGCAATAACTATGCAATTGTGTCCACCGATACGGGAAATCTATCGACAGCAGCTATTTATTGAACATCACTCGAGTTGGCGGAAATGATCAGTATCCAACACACGCCAAACAAACGGACGATATTACTGTTCGTAGTAAATCACTTATAATAACATTTGCTGTGAATCAATATAATATAATACATAATGCCTCGTCAGCTATCAGCACCCTACCAATCGAGAACCCATGTTAATGATACATATAGTTCATTGGTCGACGAAGCTAAGCCAATAAACAGCTGTTGAAAACACTGAGCGACATCGAAAGAATTACAATTTTCGTGAATATTCGGATACGCTTGCTCACCTTAGAAGATGGCAGTGTTTCACCCCTGGTCTAGTCGTTTTCTCGTGCCAAACAATGGAAACGGATTGTCAGGGCATTCATGACGGGCTGTACCAGCGCGATACGCGGCGACGATCCGACCGTCCGTGCTGCACGTCGCAGTGATATATTCTGCGCCGGTCTGCCACTGGCGCCAGCCGTCTCTTGCGCGCGCGTCCCGACAGCTTCTCAATGCGGGAGGTGAATTGTTAACGGCACTATTTCCTGTTAATGCCAGGATAGCGTTTGCGATGTAGAATGAATTTAGTCTTTGTACTAGGATTGTTAATTTGTAATGTATTTGTGTATTTGTATTTGTAATGTACCCAGTTGCTTTTGTGCTCTGTTGTCTATTTTTCCGTGTTATGTATGCAATCTGGAATATCCACCTTTAGGAGTAATCACATTTCACAATGTCTCGGAAATGGTAATCTTTGCGGCACCAGACCGTCAGAAATCGCATTCTTACATCTTGGTGCAATGTCATAGAACTTCAGTGTAGAACGCCGCTAGCAGTAGGCTGTTTAGTAGATAAGTAAGCGACAGGTAAAAGGAATAAGGGAAAGGTTTTCAGGTTTGAAACGTCGGTTCCCTCCACAAAACTGACGCGGGCACGATTGAGCGGGGTGAATGTCGAGTTGTTGGTTGTTGGCCGCGGTGTGACCTGCTTCCACTAGCACAGCAACTTTGCACCGTCAGTGCTTATAAGACGTCACCGCTCATCTCATCGGTGGTGCCCGTGCTAGGTTGGACGCCACCGGTGGCTGCACGGCCCCGTCAGCCTGTGTGGTGCCGCGGGGCCAGTGTTCTGCCGACACCTGTCGGGACGAGTGACCCGGCAGGTCGGAGGACACTGGCCCGGCCGCTCCGTGTCGACCCGTCCCGGTCGTGCAGTGTTGTTGTGCTGCGCTGATTCACCGGTGGACCCGCACCTCGCGTGTGGGCGCCAAATACACGTTATCGTGATGAGCTCGCCTGTGTCGGCTGACGCCTGGGGCTCGGCCTGGTGGGCTGCACGGCCTGGGCTGGTGGTGGTGCTGCTGCTGCTGTTGCTGCTGGAGAAGGTGGTGCTGCTGGTGATGGTGCTGCTCGTGATGGTGCTGCTGGTGGTGGTTACAACTTCAGGAACTGGCCCGTGTTGCGGCGTTCGCCCATGACGTTTCCCAGGTACGACACCTCCGACCTTCGGTTTCCCTGTTCGCCAGCTGCAGATTACTCGTGGTCGAGTCTGTGGTAGATACCCGCACCATTGATGCTGTTGCGAACTCTCCACCATGCGCTTGGATCAGGTTGACCAACCAGACTGAACTCTCTTAACCTTAAGTCGGGCAGGATCGGCGGTGGAGGTAATACGTAGCTGCGCACAGGTCTGTGCTGCTAGATCTGTTGCCTTCTTGGTCCTTCATCAACGCCTTTCCATCAGAGCTTTTTGTGGATAATGCATGTTGTCGCATGTTTTGCTGTGGCCAATCAATTTGCTTTGGTGCTCTTGACGCTTACTCTCTAACCTAAGTTCATTCCTCAGCGGTTGGCATGTCACCGAATAATCAACTTTCTCAGAAGTGGCGCGCATTGACGGACTGCAGTGTCGATATAAGGTGTGCGAGGTGGGATGTTCAGACCTTTTGATCCGAGTATAAGTGCTGAATCTGACCGTCCTCGCATCAGCTGATGAGCTGTCTGACCGTCCTCGCATCAGCTGATGAGCTGTCTGACCTGCCTTCACATCAGCTGATGAGCTGTCTGACCTGCCTTACATCAGCTGATGAGCTGTCTGACCTGCCTTACATCAGCTGATGAGCTGTCTGACCTGCCTTACATCAGCTGATGAGCTGTCTGACCTGCCTTACATCAGCTGATGAGCTGTCTGACCTGCCTTACATCAGCTGATGAGCTGTCTGACCTGCCTTACATCAGCTGATGAGCTGTCTGACCTGCCTTACATCAGCTGATGAGCTGTCTGACCTGCCTTACATCAGCTGATGAGCTGTCTGACCTGCCTTACATCAGCTGATGAGCTGTCTGACCTCCCTTACATCAGCTGATGAGCTGTCTGACCTGCCTTACATCAGCTGATGAGCTGTCTGACCTCCCTTACATCAGCTGATGAGCTGTCTGACCTGCCTTACATCAGCTGATGAACTGTCTGACCTGCTACACACCGGTCGATGAACTGTCTGACCTGCCTTACATCAGCTGATGAGCTGTCTGACCTGCCTTACATCAGCTGATGAGCTGTCTGACCTGCCTTACATCAGCTGATGATCTGTCTGACCTGCCTTACATCAGCTGATGATCTGTCTGACCTGCCTTACATCAGCTGATGAGCTGTCTGACCTGCCTTACATCAGCTGATGAGCTGTCTGACCTCCCTTACATCAGCTGATGAACTGTCTGACCTGCTACACACCGGTCGATGGCGGGCCGTCTGACCGCCCGACGTTTCCGCAGCCGCCGCGGCGTCACCAGGGGCATGGTGGAGCGTGTGCGCGACTCGAAGGCGCTGCTGTACGATGAGGAGTACAGCCTGCTGCAGGCGGACATGCCGGAGCGCTACTCGGACGAGGAGCCGCCGCTGCCGCCTTCGCACGCCACCCTCCACCTGGAGGGCGAGCCGGCCGGCCGGGAGACTGCCACCTAGCGGCCGTCAGCGTCTGCGCCGCGCGGCGCCACCTGATGCCACCAGTTCCCGGTACAGTCCCGGCCGCAGTGGTGGGCTAGCTCACCTGGGGGCCTTCCCCGGCCAGTCGCACGTGCAATGGGCGCCATGAGCCATCGCCGCGCTTGCGCGGAACGTTCTCGAACGGTACGCAGCTATTGCCGCTGCACGGTTCGGCTCCGGGCGTCCTTTACCACCGAACCAAAGCTCGACTGGAACGATGTTATAGACGATCGCTCCAGTCCCCGTGCGTTCACTCGCGAAGGTTTTGTGATTAATGGAATAATCAGATGGCGAGGACGTACGGCGAATTGGAGCTGCCGCGGCCTGCTACATGACGCACATTATGCTGCTTCATGCTACAGGTAAACGTTGGTACATACGTGACCACATCTCAGGTAGCACAGCTGACTACACCAGGTGGGAACAGCCATTCCGAACAGGCGATGACTATACGAATCTGTGATAAGAGAGTGGTGGTGTTTTGACTGTGACGGTATGATAAGAAAAGTGAGATCGTTTGTGTGGAGTTGCGGGGTGTCGTGACACGTTAGAGTTAAATGTCAGGTTTATCTAGTCGAAAGCCATCAAGATAGGAAAATGGATGTGACAGTGACTTTATAACATGTTCATTTGGAAGACACGTGCTAAGTCTCCGAACGAGGAATTTGTGTGTGCATGCACCGACGAAGCATACGAACGCAGCCAGCAGGAAATGTTGCATTTCTTATTCCCAAATGTACCATGGTTATCTGGCCCAATATTAATTTTCCAAGTAAACTCCGTGTTATATATTTTTAAAATGTGCGCTGGGATTAGCTTCATGAAGGGTAATGTCGCGGCCATTTTTATTGATATTTACTAGGGCTTTAGGGCGCATCGACTACATTGGTCATGCAGTGCCCAACCCATTTTTGGTGGTGAATTGGAGTTTAGGGGCGCGTCGACATTTAGGATCATTTTGCGCCCATAACTGAATTGTAATGAATTTACGGTGTTGTTATCATAGTTTGCTATCCAACCCAACCCATTTTTATTGATAACGCATGGCGAACCGAATATGGAGGAAATGTTTTCCGTTCCGGCTGTGCTTCCCGGATACAAATCCGATCGTTTGTTGCATAATTCGGCGTATAGTTTAAGGCTAGCTCTGGCGGCACACCATGTGTCAACGTCACACTGCAGTGTGACGTCACTACTTTTTGTGCCATCAAGATAACGTCGAATGGTATAAGTGCAACATTGCCAGTGTCACACCGACAGGGGTTCCGCTGTGGACGCCGTCATCGGATCCGACGTGGCACTTTGTGGCATTGATCTCGTACATCTGGTCTCGTACTGTGTCCTGTCTTCCGAGAGGCCACATCTCTGTCCTGTCACCAGAGCCTGTCTGGCCGCCCCAGCCCACTCAATTCCATCACTAGGGCCTGTCGGGCCGCCCTAACCCGCCCTAGTACACCGCTATTTCGCCTCCCAAGGGCCAACCATCAGCATGTGCCACATCCGGAAATGTAAACTAGCCAATCGCATCCGACCAATTTCCCGCCACATGCGCCAGATCTGGCAGGTGTATTCACACCTGGACACTGAGTCACGACCACAATATCGCGCAGTTTGCTCGCTTCTACCATCTGATGATGGTAACCAACTAGGCACACAGAACGCTAACAACGGAAATCGTCGCACCGGCTGTTGCAGAGTACGTCACGTGTCATTGCCATCGAGAGGTAATGAGCGCGGGCGAACATGCGTAACGTGAACTGAACAAACGCACCACTGTGCGGGAAGTGGTAATACAATGGTGAAGGCTGACCAGTATAATCACGTAAGGATGCTGCAGGTGACCATTCAGCAGTGACTGACCGAACGAAGCCTCGCATTCTGTTGTCTCCCTTCACTTTGCTCGATTTTATCCAAGATCCATGGACCACGTTGCCAAATATGGTGTCCGAACCCCTCAACACCCATCAACACCGCTTATGCTGCTTCTCACTGTGACACCGCCTCTCATGACCTTCTGCACCACTGTTAGGCACACACATACACAGCTTGTACCAGCATCACAAACCCCGCAACCGCTCTGCCGCATGGTCTCACGCGGCAGCGACACAATAGTCTGCACCACGTCACACCTCGACGATCCATTCCAGAGTCGCATGCACAGTGTCCGAACCACGGGCATACGCAGCTCGTCCGATGCGCGCAACAATTTCTTTGCAATTTGGAGGAGAGACTAACACGATCTTGGACGTCTTTCCAAAAGCGAAATATAGGTAAATGCATTTCAGTGAGATTGTACGGGTGCTAATATTGATACACTCGTGGTCGATCATATCGTCATAGACATAATCCAGCCCCCATAAAACCCACACACCGCTTACTTAGAAGAGGTATAAGGCGACCTTGACCATCTACGAATAATAGCCTACGCTTCGAACAAGATAGTTTAAATCGATTGTTTGTTTCGCTTTCTGGATCAAAGACTTGTTTCCGGCACTTTCCAGGCACCATGAGAACCAAACTGTCAAACATTTCAGTCAGAATTTTGTTATCCAAAGAAACGACCAACCGGGGGAAGATTGCAAAACGAGGGAGACAAGGGGAAAAAGGGGATCGTAAAAGAGACGTAGAATACAATTGGTCTGTGTTCGACATGGCAGTACTGAGAGTTCTTAGTGATGCCACATGACAACTGGAGGAAAACATGGTATAATATTCAAATTTCATAGGATATAAGCGCTGATCGTATGTGCTGAAGAAAAAAAAAACTAATGCTTACCATTTTGGAACACACACTTGATTTGTAGCGTACAAATTCCACAACCGAAGGATGATACAATTGATGGATGAAACGCAGTCAATACCTGTGACATATCAGCTTAGTCCTAAGAAATGAATAATGCATGCTTGAGCAACTGCTCACCAATTTTGTTTTTATAAACAACCAAGATAACTTGCACCTCCAACTAATTTTGCAAACATATCAATATTCCATCTTCATGAAGACATATCTCGGCATCCCATTAAAATAATAACTTATCGACAAAAGGGACCATCACCGGGGTTATTGATCACGCGAGAAATATCTACATTTGAAACATGTCACTTGCATCGGCTGCGGAAGTTAAAAACTAACGTGAACATCAGCGCACAGCACACCGAGTAACTTCGCCATTCCTTTGTTCGGGACAGTACGTTGACCCGAAGACGGCGCACCTGGCATCACCTGTCAGCCCCACATCCCACACTGGGCAGTGTCGGGCGCTACCCACGCACCTTGGTCCGTCTCTGGCGACAGTCAGCAGTGTCGGGCCCGCCTGAGCAGCGCAGGCCACCGCTGACGTGGCAGCATGCTGCCGCGTCTCCCGCGTCGGCAACGGGCACAGCAAGCAGACCGCCGAGCACACTTCTTCCCAGAGCTAACACTAGTGCTTCTCGAATCATCGCGTTAGTGCAGTGGAATATTCCCGTGCGCTGCCAGAGAGAACTAGCACCACACACAGGTCGGCTATGCAGGCAGCTACACAAAGCGGTTGGAGCGCACGGCGTGTCACACCATCTGCGGGATGTCAAGGCATCAGCTGCAGGATGTCGTCAGGACACAGCTGTAGGATGTCACGACATCAGCTGCAGGATGTCGTCAGGACACAGCTGTAGGATGTCACGACATCAGCTGCAGGATGTCAGGACACAGCTGCAGGATGTCACGACCTCGGCTATAGTGTCGTCACGACATTAGCTGCAGGATGTCACATCAGCCGCATGGTGTCACATCAGCTGCATGATGCTACAACACCAGCTGCAGGATGTCACGACACAGCTGCCGTACGTCGCCAGCTCACCTCCCGCCCCACGGGACCGCACAACCGAACCAGCCACCGCAAAGCCTCCCCCGTAAGCACTCGGCCATGTCCTGAGCGTCAACTAAAACCGTCTACAGGCGAGAGCAGCGCGCGCCGAGGCAGCTGCGGCACATCTGACGGCGCGGTGCCGGCCGGTCACGACGTCCGACTGCCGCAGGCGAGGCGCCGGCCACCACGGCCTGACCCTGACATGGCGTCGGCCGCCACGGCCCGCGCCACCGTCCAACAGACCACACCAGGTCATAGCTTCAGGCCGACGAACAGCTTGGACAGGTCGGAGAATATCTGGAAACAGCAGCATTCGCCGTCACGCACGGCCCGAAAGGATGTTCAGAGCACGTGAAAGAACTTAAAGGATGACCATGTGCCTGCTTCATTGGCAATTGTGTTATGTTCGAAACTCCACGAAACCCCATTTGTGCGTTCAACTGCCAACACAATCCTATAACAAACTCCACGAAACCACCTCCCACTCTTCGAATCCGTGAAGATATTCCGACGGATAGCTCCACAAATTGCGCACATCTAACCTTCATGCCTGGAAGAAACGGGCTTCTCAGGGTTAGCCCGGTTTAAACTTAGTAGTGCGGACAATGGAAGTTGTTTATAAAAATAATATGTTTGAGACGATTACATACCCGAAAAGTACCCTCGGCGATTATTATTACCAAATTGAAAAACCCGTCAGTTCATGAAAAGAAGGGTGGCTTTCACAACAATAGAGCAAACGGCTGACATCGCTCCAAATATGCAGCAGTTGTTTCAATTGTTTGCTATTCGAAGCTCCCGGAACCTCCCCATCTTTTGCTACATCGTCGAGCAATGAAATAGGCCCCATGGGTAATTCTTGGTTGCATATGAGGGGAATCCGTTGAAAATTCCCCAAATAAGTCTTTCCTAAACAAATCATATTGTGAGTAAACGTGAACAGTTCATATGTAAGTTAGGATATTCAAACGTATGATTTCACTTACGGTAATGTTCAGCACCGTCGCAACATTTTCAGACAGTCAAGTGGCTTAGCACCACTTCAAAAGCGTCATACTGTATGTATCAGCAGGACACAGCAGAACATCCGTAAAAAGTAGAACACACTAAAAGGTGATGAACATGTATTGCTACATCACCCGGTCACATGATTTCTTCGCAAGCACTAGGCAGAAAAGCACTACAGCACAAAAGGAGGTTCGGATGTCTAACGTTGAAAAATAGCGTGGAAATATCCATGTATATTTTATTGTTCTTGGTACGGATTGGAGAGTGCGCTCTTTAGCGCCTCACTGCTCTTGCTACTTTAGTTACACCACACAAGCGCTACATAAGCTTATAAAACAGCATTTGTGCTTTCGTATCTAGCACGGATTTTTTAGACAAGCAGTCGCTTGGGAACACAAAGATGGAAGGAGTCACCATATACAAGGTAGCACCGGTAATCACTATGCGAAGCATTAACATTGGACCAAAGCATACGGATTTTTGCACAGATTTTTCAGAGGTAAACTGGAGAAACGTCAAAGATAACCAAGTTATAGAGATCACAAGTTATTTACTACTATCGAAGGACGATATTTTGTTCTCGAAGAATATGGATTGAAATGTCGCTATCATATCTGGTGAATATATAAATGTATGAATAAATTGGAACCTACATTTAGCCAATTAACAGTGCTCTCAGTGGGATTTCTTTCATAGTATGATTTTGGTCGGTAAGGAGCACACATCTTGCATCCTTTTCAAAGAGAAAAACCGTTCGTTATATTTAAATCCAGCAATACATGGTTGGTTATTTAAGTTTTAGGGCGCATCGCCCAGGTTTGGAAATCCAGCAATACAGCTCGTGGTTATAGGCAAAGTAGTAGTTCACGTTCTACGATGCGCTGAAGCCGAAAATGGCAAACGGTTGTGCTCCAAAAAAGAATAGACGATTCTCAATCAGTTAGTTTCTGTACGCTCCGTCACCAGTCGACACCATCAACTTTTCAAGAGATGTCTCAGCTCCACACCGTAGAACACTGCCCACAGGCGGCCCAGTCACCCCACATTTCACCCGACACCCTGAAGTGAGCCGCCGGTGTGCCCCGCCCACCCGACACCCTGAAGTGAGCCGCCGGCACGCCCCGCCCACCCGACACCTTACAGTGAGCCGCCGACATGCCCCGCCCACCCGACACTACAGTGAGCCGCCGGCATGCCCCGCCCACCTCGTCCGGAGAGCGAGCCGCGTCGAACTTCTCCACCAGCTGCTGTTTGTCGTAATACTCGATGATGGGCATGGTTTCGCTCCTGTAGGTCTCGAGTCTCTTCACTAAAGACTGCTTGTTATCGTCGGCCCTGCCGCTGCCGGCCGCACCACGCGACAGACACCGCTGGATACAGACCTGGACGGGCACGAGGTCAGCAGAGGATCACCACACATACACACACATACACACAGACAGACAGACACCGCTGGATACACACCTGGACGGGCCCAAGGCCAGCAGAGGATCACCACAGATACACACACATCCACACAGGCAGACATACACCGCTGGATACACACCTGAACGGGACCGAGGTCAGCAGAGAATCACCACACATACACACACATACAGACAGACAGACATACACTGCTGGATACACCCTGGACGGGGCCAAGGTCAGCAGAGAATCACCACAGATACACATACATACATACATACATACATACATACATACAGACAGACAGACAGACAGACAGACAGAGAGAGAGGCAGACAGACAGACACCATTGGATACACACCTGTCCGGGATCAAGATCAGCAGAACATCAGACACCACTGGATAACCACACACCTATTCGGAACCCAGGCTAGCAGAACGTTGGTACGGGGCCATATCACAACATCCAACATTCATTTACTTGCGAAGTTCATGGCCTCCAAAGCCCACGGCCTCCAAGGATCATAGCCTCCAAAAATATAAATAAACTCCAAAACTACGGTGTCCCTAACCGAACCATACCTCCTGCGGACAGTCGAAGAAGAGCACGAATAGGAGGTTGACTTTGTCCATCATTTCCTTCTCCCAGCCATCTAAGTTGTCTTTGTTTCGCGGGAATCCGTCAATCAGAAACTTGTTGGATTCGCTGCTCTCCATCGCCTGGACAGGATAACAACTGTGAACTAAAACCCAACACCCAATGCAGTTTAAATCAACATTGTTACCTGCACCCAGGGGTCTATGATCATATTCAGTTGGGAGGGCTCCAGCCCCCCCCCCCCTCAACTTGACACCCAGCCCCTTCACTTGACAGCCATGCTCCCAACTTTGTAAGTCAAACCCATGAAAAACGTAAGTTGACCGGACAGGTCCGGGCAGTCAGCTGACTAAGCAAATCCAGACAGTCGACAGACCTAGCCACCCAAACCCGACAATCAGCAATGTGAGCAGGTCCAGATAGCTGCCGAGGTAGGACGGTCACCAAACGGGCCACTGGCCTTCTCCAGCAGACTGCAGGTGATGGCGACAGGCACGATGGTGCCGTTCGTGATGTGCTGGTTGATCAGCTCGCCGTACTGGCTGTCCGACTGATGTCGCTCGGCCCTCAGCAGGTCTCCCGCGGACAGGTGCACGAAACCGAACTCCTGCGACAGGCACAGGTCATTCTGCTGGAGAGTCAGTTGTATGCTCAATCCCCGCCACATCATTCTCTGCTACCTCAATACACAGCGCCGGCCACACCCTCAGGCAACATCACACCATCCTCTGCAACTTAAATACACAGCCCCGGCCAACCGTCACATCATCTTCTGCAACCTCAATACATAGTCTCCGCCACACCACCAGTCCACGTCACGCCATCTGCTACAACTTCAATACACAACCCCGGTCACACCCTGGGTCCATGTCACAACACCACACACTACAACCTCAGTACGTGGTGTGACCAAAAATAAACGGGACTCGGTCAATGCAGTCTTCATTGCACAAGATGACAGAAAACTACCTATTCTCCCCCTCGAAGTCGATGCACTTCTGGAATCTGCTCTTCCACGCCTCGAAGCACCGCTCAAATTCCTCCTTCTTGATGGTTCTCAGGATGCTTGTCTCGTGCTCTTTGATGTCTTCAACCCCTTCGAAATGTGATCCCTTGAGGACACCCTTGAGCTTCGGGAATAGCCAGAAGTCACACGGTGCTAAATCTGGCGAGTACGGGGGATGTTTCAGGGTTGCAACCTGTCTTTCGGCTAGAAACTGTCGGATGCTGAGGGCGCCGTGTGCGGGAGCATTGTCGTGGTGCAGGATCCGTCTCTTGTTCTCCCACGAGTCACGCCTCAAGCGTCGGATCCGTGTAATCAGGCGGCTGAGCACCTCTTTGTAGAAGTGTTGGTTCACGGTTTGCCCTTGTGGTACGAACTCGTGGTGAATCAAGCCTTGGTGGCCAAAGAAGGCAATGGGCATCACCTTGATCCTGGACCTTGACATGCGGGCCTTCTTTGGTCTGGGTGACACCGCCGTCGTTCACTGGAGGCTCTGTCGCTTGGTCTCGAGGTCATACTGGAAGACCCAGCTCTCGTCTCCAGTGATGACATCGTCCAGGCACTCTGTGTTGCCCTTTAGCTGCTCCAAGACGTCACGGGACAAGTCTACACGTCCACGGGACAAGTCAAGACGTCCACGGGACAAGCCTTCTGATCATCGGAGAGCAATTTGGGCCCTATCTTCGCGCAAATCTTCCTCATCCCCAAATCCTCCCTCAGGATGGTCCCCACTGACTCTCTCCCAAATCCCAGTTCCTCAGCAAGCATTCTTACCGGCAATCTACGATCACTCCGCACCAGTTCCTTCACCTTCTGGATGTTTTCGTCATTTCTTGACGTTGTGGGACGCCCAGGCTTTGGGTCATCCTCCACGTCGTCACGTCTACTCGTAAACCTTTTGTGCCACTCATACACACGTGTATGGGGCATTGTTTGGTCTCCATACACATCCTTCAGCATAGAAAGTGTTTTTTTTTCAAGCAGCTTTCCCCGGCTTAACCAAGAACTTGATCCTTTGTTCAAGGCTCATGTTGTGACACGGGGCAATGCATAGGAGTTAGAAACACACCCTTGGAAAGGACAATGGGTCAGCTGAAGCGACACTTTGTCATATAGTGCTGAAATGTTGTGCATCACTACAATATAGTTCATCGGTGTGTGGCTGCTGAGTCGTGTCATCAACAGCCAATGTCCCGTTTCTTTTTGGTAGCACCTCGTACACAGCCCCGGTCACACCCTCAGTTCATGTCACAATTCCACACACTACAACCTCAATACACAGCCCCGGCCACACCCTGGGTCCATGTCACAATGCCACACACTACAACATCAATACACAGCCCCAGCCATACGCTGAGTCCATGCCACAATACTACACACTACCACCTTAATGCACAACCCCGGCCACATTATCAGTCCATGTCACAACACCACCCACTGCGCCATCATTGTTTGTTTATTGGGTGGCTTATGACGCACGTTATGCACGATCACGGCTAATGGTGCCGTCCACACCGCTTCGCCGGTGTGCTGCGAGATTGAAAAATTCCCCGTGTGGTGGGTGATCAACCAGGAGCGCTGGCATCCAGAGTTCAACACCTTAACCGGCTCGACTGATCGGGATCTCCGGGCAGATCCTCACACCCCGTCTCGGGTGGGGGGAGGTTGATAGGAACCCCCCTCTAAAATCCAAACTATGTAAGCGTTGCACGGAAACGAAAGAGGTCATATCGGAAGGCGTTCGACGAGTAGGGCCTGACACCCACCCCCACAAAAATTATCAAAAGTGACGTCACCAGGGGGCCTAGGTTTTCACTACATACATCATGTTTTTGGCTTGGGTAGTTTATTTTTGGGGATATATGAAAAGCAAAACAAATTATTTGGAATCAGAAAAGGACAGCGAAATAGACCAGGACCATACATTTTTTTCGGCACCCAAAAATCTTTTTTTTGTATTGCGGATGGGATCTAATGGGAAGAGCGGACCAAAAAACGTTGTTCTAAGTCAACTTGCTCTAATAAAAATGCTTCCTTTAGCCATAATCTTCCATTTGAACCACAATGGGCAAATATGCAAAACCAATAAGTAATCGAAAACGGAAAAGAGAAAAATTGCTCTCGTGCGTTTTGTTGCATCGCTAAAGATAAGCAAACGCTGAAAGTTTCATAAAAAATATCTGTATTCGTCAAAGCGTGACGACTGGTTGAACTTTTTGGAGGTGACCTCACTTGACTTGTACTAACTCGTTGACCCTCGATGACCTCACTTCAAATGTTTGACAGAACATGCCAAATTGATGTGGGAAAAGGTATGCCAAATTTTGGCGCGCTGCCGCGCGTCGTTCTCTCGCCATCCGCGAAACACTTGAGGGGGCGGTTGAAGACCACCCCCACCCGCGATACGGCGCGGGTTAAACAATCGGCCCCTCCTCCACTGCGTCATAAACACACAGCCCAGTCACACCCGGAGTAGCCGTCACATCCACTGTAATCTAAGTACATAACCACGGCCGCACCCAAATTCCACGGCAATCAAAATACTCCTAAGCCCATGTCGCGACACCACCTACTGCAACAGCAAAAGTTCTATAGTCAAAAGGCCAGCCACGGTCGTGTGATGAGACATATGACACTCACACTCGGGCACACTCACTCAAGCGGGCCACACCGAGCATCGTGATGGCTGTGGTGGTGACTTTGTGTTTAAGTGCACGCCAACGAGGCACAGTCAAAATGTATTGGGTGAATGAATACAGCGATGTATCCACTGTCCGGATGCAACGATCAGCCGTCAGGCAGCATTTGTCACAGCAGCATAGCAATACTGCGAGGCCCAAGTCAATGCCTACAGCGCGAATGATCCAGAGCAGGACAGCTAACAAGCACATGACACACTGCACGTTGAGTGAACTGTACACGGGCCAATATATATATGAAATGGAGGCCAGACGGACAGACTGGCTAGACGGGTAGCAAACAGGGGGTCGGGCAGTGGACGTGGAAGTGAGACAGCAGACAGGGTGATAGGGCAACAGACAGGGTTGTAGGACAGCAGACAGGGTGGTAGAACGGCAGACAGGGTGGTAGGACATCATACAAGGTTGTAGGACACCATGCAAGGTTGTAGGACACCATACAAGGTTGTAGGACAGCAGACAGGGTGGTAGGACAGCAGACAGGGTGGTATTACATCAGATAGGGTGGCAGGACAGCAGACAGAGTGGTATAATCTTTCCATTGCAGATTATAGGCCATGTATAGACGTCCCAGCATGATCTATCGGAGGTTGAAAGTGCCGGCGGCGCCAGGTTGTGTCGGCTGGTCCAGTGGGACTGGTCTGGTCCAGTGGGAGGCGAGCGTCTCAAGCAGAGGCGTATTGCTGACGAAGTCTCAAAGCACACAGATACCCTCCCAGGGTCAAATATACAAGGCCACATATCCGGGAACGTAGCGGCCAAGCGCACGTTAGCGGCAGACCTCATAACTACCGGGTGGCAACCACTGACGTGTCAGGCTCGGACCTGGTCACCGAGCGGCGGAGGACCACGCTCCGGTCACGTGGCCGCCGGTCACCGGTCGGCGGGTAGTTTGTGCCACCAGGCCGGCCAGGCGCGCTCAACCCCTCCACCCCCCCGTGATTTACCGCGGTAACGGAAAAACTTGGCGCGGTAGAACATAAAACAAAATTGGCACACCTTTTCCCGCATTAGGTTCGCACGTACTAGACCACTAACCTACAAGACCACTAACCTACGACCAGTGAGGTGAGATCCCCTCCAAGCTACCTCTTTCTCCTGATGTCATACCTTCTGAAATCTTGGGGCCGGTGGTCGATCTCCCTCCCCTCCATCTGGCAGGGCGAAGGATTAGGTGCAGGGTAATCGGATAGCAAACAAGGTGGAAAGACAGCAGACAGGGCGGCCTGATGGCAGGAGGGATACTCAGACAGCAGTCAAGCTAGTTGGCCCACGGACAGCGTGGTAAGACAGCAAAAAGGTGGCAGGCCCGCGGACATGGTGGTAGGACAACAGACAAGCTAGTAGGTCCGCAGGCAGGGTGGTATGACAGCAGCCAAAGTGAAAGGACAGCGGACAAGAAGGTAGGACAGCAGAAAGGGTGGCATAACAGCGGGCAGGGTAGTAGGACAGTAGACAAAATGGTAGAACAGTAGGCAGGGTGGCAGGACAGTAGACAGGGTGGTGGGACAGTAGATCGGGTGGTATGCCAGCGGGCAGGGTGGTAGGACAGTAGACAGGGTGGTGGGACAGTGGATCGGGTGGTATGACAGCTGACATGATAGGACATGATGCAAGTTACCAGGATTTCTAGGTTTGTAGGCTTTAGGAGGACATTGTACAAGGACAAGGACAAGGACATAGAAGGACAGAGGACATTATACAATATGGTAGGACAGCGGACAGGGTGGTAGGACAGCGGACAGGGTGGCAGCACAGCGGGCACGGTGGCCGGACAGCGGACGCGGACACTAAACAGCGTGGATGAAGCCAGTTGCCGCAGCGTTGCTGGCGATCGGCAGCGGTCCGATGCCAAAGGCGACGGCAATACATACACCGGCGGAATACGTCGCCAGCAGCCAGGATAGCCAGCAGCGACAGCGATGCGACGGTGGCGCCACCCACCTTGACGATGCGCGCACACTGGGTGCCCTTGCCGGCGCCGGGGCCGCCCAGCACAAACACCACGTTGAACTTGTCGGTCGACATGACTGTCGTGACCACACCTTTCAGGCCGTTCCGCACCGCAGCCGTGGGCAGCATGTGACTGTGTGACAGAGGCGTCCACGGGTCACGGGGCAGGTCACACATCGTGAGTCAGAACACAGGCCACACTGCACGGATAACGGACGTGGGGAGTCTTTACATCCTTGGAGGTCCCCCCCCCATTACAATATCCTGGTTGGGCCACAGGATACACCTAAAACAAATAAATATCAGAACAAAACCTGATCGCCACCTGCAATTGAAGACCAGATTACAACACTGAAACAATTTGCACTCCATTATCAGAAGCTCGGAAGGCCACCACCGACCACCCCTCAAGTTTCCTCTGCAAAGGAGAATTCAACGGAATCAAACAGGAAGGGAAAACGGAGCATGGAGTTCAAACGCACAGTGATAGTACGCCGGTCAACAACCAGCCGGTGTTGGACCGAGTAGCTCGGCACACCCACTGTCGAGCCGCAGTCGACGTGGTCTGACCGGTCCGCGACCCCACACGTCCACTGTAGCTGGGCACACCCACTGTCGAGCCGCAGTCGACGTGGTCTGACCGGTCCGCGACCCCACACGTCCACTGTAGCTCGGCACACCCACTGTCGAGCCGCAGTCGACGTGGTCTGACCGGTCCGCGACCCCACACGTCCACTGTAGCTCGGCACACCCACTGTCGAGCCGCAGTCGACGTGGTCTGACCGGTCCCGACCCCCCACGCCCACTGTCGAGCCGCAGTCGACGTGGTCTGACCGGTCCGCGACCTCACACGTCCACTGTAGCTAGACACACCCACTGTCGAGCCGCAGTCGACGTGGTCTGACCGGTCCGCGACCTCACACGTCCACTGTAGCTCGGCACACCCACTGTCGAGCCGCAGTCGACGTGGTCTGACCGGTCCGCGACCTCACACGTCCACTGTAGCTGGGCACACCCACTGTCGAGCCACAGTCGACGTGGTCTGACCGGTCCGCGACCCCACACGTCCACTGCACCCCGCGTCCGTCCCGACCCCCACCCACACCACGCACCACAGCACCCCCTCACACCCACTGTAGCTGGGCACACCCACTGTCGAGCCGCAGTCGACGTGGTCTGGCCAACAGGCGCACACTATCAAATGGACTTTGGCTGGTGAACGTGCGACCGTCCATCAGACGGCACGGTCGGCTGGCTGTTGTGGCATCGCCCTCCAACACTCAAACACCGCCCTGAGACCCATCGATGTACGGTTCACCAAGGTCAGACCTGACCGAAACCAGACCAAATAACGCGAGAAACATGAACTATGTCACTGCTGTATCGATGGCAGGGTATGCGAGCATGAATGCATATCTGCTGAATGTAAGACTGTCAAGCTTACGTTACTGTTTTTAAGCGACACACATATTTTGCTTAATCCCCATGTTGTGGATGTGCGCGAATACAGCAGCACATAATTGAAGTTGCCTATGGACTTCGTTAGCACGTCGTATTTAGGCATATGACATCGTCCAGCGGCGCAATTCGCGCTAAACAAAGCATGGGCTGTCAACTGTCGTATGTTAAAACGGACACCGAGCTCTGTCCCATTGGAACACCGAATGCAAAACCTCCCTATAGTATTTGGCTGATGAAGACGAGCTGATATCTGATAAGCAGGTCAGCAGGTGTCTGCCATGAACACCCAACTGAACGAGCTGGCTCCGCCCACGTCATCGGGTTGTTATCGAGGGTTTAAGGTCGCATCACCTGCATGGACTCTGTATCGTCATTACAGACCACAATCTGCCACAGACAGCTGATGGCAAGTTCAAGCAGGTGCCTGCGTCCCGAATGCACCATGGCGGACGGAATAAGCTGATCACGAGGGTAGACTAAAGCTAAATTCGAAAACTAGACCTTTACGTTGTAATGCAGCAAAATCGCAACCCAGCCCGAAATGGAAACTGTGCTCGTGCCGGCGACCAGCCTCCCTACACTGCATCGCCAACCGTTTACTGATGTTGATGGCAGTACCGTCCGAGCCAATGAGCCGAGCAGTCGTTCAAGAACGACTATTTCAGCTAAGATTTGTTCCGCGTGGTGTGTGTAACAGGAGCGTGGCATGCAACCATCACCCGCAGACACCTCCGCTGGTTGAACGCGGAAATGGAAATTATCGACGAGGAACGTGCGTTTCGCGGATCGACGCGACTAGGCTCACTTGGGAAATACCGAGTAGTGAGTGACCTCATGCGAAAGCCCAAAGTGCTGGCTACCTATTAGGCACATATTTAGTGTGCAATTGTGCCGATGCATGCGCGAGAGCCACGTGCAGGTGGTGCGACATCAAGTTGCTCACGCACGCACTGACCGCCGTCCACTGGCTTGACACGAGAACGACGATTTGTCCGGTCTTAATTAAGCCATTTCAGTCCGTCGAGTCGGCTGGCCTTTACGGGACATGTCCCGAACCACGAACCACCAGGCGGAACGAAACGAAACTAACATTGCTGTGTACCCAAGGCAAACGCGTTGGCGCAAATGTTTTTATTGTACGTGTCACGGGCACAGCGTCAATAACTCGGTGTTCTATTCACCGGCTCCATGTGTACAGCGGATGTACATTTGCCTAGCAGACGCAAACCTGCGCGGCGTACAGGTGCGGCAGCACCGTGACAGTCGGGGCGACGTCGCCATGTTGAAAAACTCGCCTAACTACATACCAATTGTGAGCATTGCGGTGGAAGATGGCAATGCAAATTATACGGAGGATAACCGGCTTCATGTTGATCAACGCCGTTTCCCCAGATTTTTGCTGCCACAAATACATCCGACGCAGTCCGAGTTTCCTCCAACCATTAAGAAGTACACTTTCACTTGTACCAAACAGCTCACAAATGCATCGATCGGTCACCGGGTCAAGAACATATTTTGAGCATTTGATGTTCGCTACGGGAGCGTGCTGCTTTGCCTCATGCTACAAGAACATGCTGATACTAAATGGATGCCTGAATAAAACCTGACTGGGAAACCGGACAATGGAACCGTTCTCCAGTGTAGGAGTAGCAAGGAACGAGGAACGGAATCGGTTACAGGGGAAAGACGACGCAGAGAGGGTCCAGTAAACGGCGACCTGACTAGGTTATGCTCCTGAGTACAAGGTCAAAGCATGGATCTGGAAACAGAACCGGAAAAGTACATAGTCAAGAGACTGGGGAACGAGGTAGAGGAACGGGGCCGAGGAACAGGTCCGGGGAATGAGACCTGGGAACAGGTCCTATTCCCCAGTGCAACCAGACTCCGATTCAACCATGTGAAGCTGCGCTAGCCACTATAGCCTAATGAAAAAGTGTGCAATGCTTGGGATTAAATGGGACAAATACAGTTTAAGTCGAGTTGAGCTGAATAGGCAGCAATTCGTCCCGGAACCAAAACTAGTCACGCATTTATGCTGCCAGGTCACGTTGGATCCGCCAAATTTGGTCAGATCTTAAGAGTCTTAAGAGCTCCATTAAAACCCGTAACGCTATGGTATATGTCAATCATGCTGTCCACCTCCTGCTCATAGTTTTTATTTTTATTTATGGAAGCAAATGCGTAGGCCGCTGTTGCTCCAGTCATCGCATCTTGCTCAGAGTAGCACGCGACTGTTACCGGTGTGTTGCAGACTGGACATATACTGCTGTGTAGCGCCGTTCCGAGTAGCACGCGATTGTTACCAGTGTGCTGCGGACTGGAAGTTTACCGCTGTGTGACGTGCCCTAGTCGCATCACCCAACATTACAGGAAACGCAGCAACTATGTACCGGTATCGCAGACAACCAGCTTTTAGAACTATAATGTGCCAGGGAAGCTGTCGGAACTTAGTACCCACGATCTTTCGCTACATTGCTACAGGTTGTATCAAATATACTTAGAATGCAGACTTTTGGTAATGCTCAATATGCTCTCCAGCATGAGTTAAAGGAGTCTTGGTGTCTTAAATTGAAGGTGTACTTGCATTGAAAATAAGAGAGGGAGGCATTGGTTGCGTCGCTGCATTTACAGTTTAAAACCATTACATAGTAGACATGCATACATTATTAAATTTCATTAATGCATGTTGATGGTCTACAGAGTAGACATCATAAAAGGAAAATAAGAATGGACATTTAAGTTATTTTTAATCCGCTCATAATTTATGAGAACTTTTACCAACATCAGGCAAAATATACATACAAGGGAATCCTGTTACCGTATCTGATTAATTAAAGGAGTGATGATACACCACAAAATCAAACCTATGGCATTGTTATCCTGTCGTAATTAATCACCGGTGAACATCATAACGAGATTCAACGTGAACAAGTGGCCATATAATCTGAAGGGAAAATCACAATCTGAGGAAAATCACAAAAAACAATTCAACATTATTAAATTAACTTTAAAGCTGTTAAAATTAACATTAAACTATAAATTATTAACTTCGCGCCTCGCAGTGCACACAAGAACACAAATCCAGAACATACAACAAAAACCAAATTGCCAACACCACCAAAAATCCGCCAGAGCCAGTCGGCACTCCCTAATTGTAATAGTACACTTCACGTATTCGCGGAATCTTCACTTGTGCCACCGTCACCGGCTTCATCATAACACAATGAAGAATCAGCGCTCAGTCACTATCATGTATTGCTCGCTGCAGGCCGGCCATGCTGTACATTGGAGCACTTCATGGCGGTACGACAAACTTCAGTTCGCTTTACCTTGGCTCCATGGCCGCTAACTGTCTGGCCTAGTCCAAAACCAATCGGCCACCGAGCCGCCACCGTCGGCGGCCGGAAGACGTCGACGTGCTCGTGCAGCGCTAGTCGCTGCCGGAGCCGATGAGGCGGTAGTACTCGTCGTTGTCCACCTCGATACGGAGCGGCGGCCGGCCAGCCTTGCCGCCGGCCCGTCGCCTATTGAGGCGCGCTCGCAGGTCGGCGGCGCTGTTGCGGTCGGTGCGCCGGTCCAGCGCCGCGTCATCCTCTGCAGAGTCGGCCTCTTCCGCCGCAGACTCGGCGCCGCTCAGCTCGTCGCCGCTGAAGTCGCGCGTGATCTTGATGTTCACTGGCCGGTCGGCGGCCAGCTCGGCCGGCCGCAGCGACAGCTCGTCCTCGTCTGAGGCGGCCGCCTGCCAGTCAGGGCTGGCCGCCGGCGCCAGCTCGTAGTCGAGCCGCGGGGGAGAGGAGTTGTGCGGTCGTTCACCGTTCCCAGTCAGCTTGGCGTTCTTGCGCCAGCGGCCGCCGCCGCCACCCAGTCGGGCGCGCAGATCGGTGCTGGCCGGTCGCGGCGCCGCCGTGCGAGCGTGCTCGTCGTCGGCGTGCATGCGCATGCGCGGAGTTTTAAGGCGCGCGCGCCACTGCGCCTCGTCGCTGCTGTTGCCCTCGTCGTCGGTAGTGCTGAGGTGTCGCTTGCGAGGCGGCGGCGTCGACGGTCGTTCGACGTGGTCGGCTTTGGCGGCCAGCCGGCGGCGCAGGTCGGGCGGCCGGCCGCCGTCGCGCAGCAGGTTCAGATCCGGATCGTGATCGAAATCGCGGCCAGGCCGGTTGACCGCCTCGGCGGTCGCCCACGTGGCCGCGATGCCGCCCCATGGGTTGGGCTTGTCCGAGGCGAGCGGCAGGTCGGCGGCGGTCTCGCCGCGCAGCTCGCGCCGTCTCCTCTCCGTGATGATGCCCGCCACGCCGCGATGCGCCGGATTGCCGTACAGTTTGTAGTGCTGGCTGCGCTGCTCGGCGCCCGGCAGCATCTTGTCGCCACGCGTAGCGAAGCGCAGGAACAAGTTCTGCGCCAGCCGGTGCGGCACGCCGAGCCTCCAGCGGCCGGCCGGCACCGCCGCCTTAATGTCGGCCCTGTCGACGGCTTCCTCGCCCGCCTCGCGCATCACCACGTCGCCGCCGGCAGCCTTGGTGTCGTCGGCGTCACCAGAGTCCATATGGTCAAGGCCGACCAGCAGGGCGTCCGGGTCTGGCGCTGGGACGGTCGCCACGGCAATCGGCGAGCTGAGCTCCAGCAGAGCGCGTACGGGGCCGCGCTCGTCCAGCCACACCACGTTGCAAGAGTCGTGTCCTACCCACTCCACATGCACTGGTCGGAACTGGGCGAAGTAGGCCATAATGTCGTCGGTGGTCATGGTCTCAGTTCCACGCACGTGCACCGCCTCGGGCCGCCATTGCACCGGGCCATCCTCCGGCTCCGACAGGCCCAAGCTATCGTACAAGGTGCGCCGTTGCAGCGCATCCACAGGGTCCAACTGTGCCGGGTCCAAACATAACATGTTGCCCCGCCTGTGAGCCATATCACCGGCATCAGTGCCTGCTGAACTCAGACCGAACCTCTTGGCCCGCTTTTGTGCCACATCACTGGCGTCCTGGCCTGACAAGGTCAGACCGAACCTCTCGGCTCGCCGTCGTCGCGGGTCGTCGACACGAGACTCGGTCGCCTCTGGCTCAGAATCCTCCAGCTCACCCTCCTCCATGGAGCCGGGCGCCGAACCGCCATCCACGTCCAGCTCCTCCTCGTTGTATTCCAGCTCCGGCTCCAGCTCCGTCTGCAGATCCGGCTGCAACTCCGGCTCCGGTTCCGGCTCCGGTTCCAGCGAGACGTCGTCCATCGTCTCCTCTTCCTCTGCAAAACCGGTACACAGCTCAGCGGGGCGCTCCGTCTTCATGGCCAGGTGGGGACAATGCCGCGCTGTTCCGACCTCTTGCAAAACCCGGCTCGCCGGGAAACCAGCCAAACTGGCAAACTTCGCCCGTTCGGGGCCCATGGTAGCCAATTCGAGTGGCATCTGCCTTAATGGCTGGGAATGTTTCGCAAGATATGCGACGGCTGATCATATAATAGGTCTTGGCACTTGCAGAGTGAAGACAAAAAGGAAATTGTGCACCGATTTCACATCATTCAAGCAGCAGATGACTTGATCCTTGGGTGCAGCCATCTTGAATCTACGGTATTCAAAGCAGCCACTCAACACACAAACCAGCACTAAATATGCCATGTCCACGAAGTAGATACATGTTAATATTTCATATCGATTCAGTGGCTTAGTTAGGCACAGAAATTCATTGGTTTTCCCGTCCTGACCGGCCAAGGCGAGAATGCTTTGCTTGCCCTAACATTAAGCTACCAGCTGGAACGTCAGGTGTCGAATGACCCGATTAAATCTACAATCCGGTGATGGAGAGCAAGTTCCAGATTATTGCAGTGTGCTAAGCTTCATATTAAAAATGTGCTAACCCTATATGTACTTGTCTTTCTTTGGTCATCCAGAAATGAGAGGGGAGGGGTTGCTCCAGCTCCCCACCCCCCAGGTAACATCAAAACCCGTCAATGAATGTTGACGAAACTTTGTACACACATGCACACATGTTATTTATGCCGCGCGGACAAATGACCCCGATAGTTGACCTCTGAAGATCAGGGTGGGAAAACTTGATCAATACCCAATGAATAGAAGTTGCTTTAACTTCCCCCTTCCACCCTAAAAGAGAGAGTCAGGAAGGAGCCATACACGTTCGGTTATCATCTACCAGATTTTGCAGTGGATTTTCTGATAAAGTGTGGGGGTCTGGCGCAGCTCCTCCTCCAGTGCTGGCAGGGCTAGAACTATATAGCAGACAATAGAGCAGACGATGAGCTGTGCATCAGTTTGTTTCAACACTTTAGCTCAACTACAAACAGAAAACGACGCGCTTATAGCACGTACTACTCCCGGGTCAATCACTAACCACCGTACCAGAAGGGACTTTGAAGCGATAACTTCATCTGCTGCTCGGAGATAGACATTACCGAACGCTTCGTTACTTTGGCTTCACGTTGCAGAAAAGGGGTTATCTGACATTGCTTATGCGGTATTATAAAGTCGAGAATCCAAACAATTTTGATGGTCGTTGGTCAAACCGAATTCTTCTGTCACTTCACATTTTCGCCCAAGCAGCAAGACATAGCCTGTGGTGAACCATTGAGTAACACGTTGAAAGAGTGACATGTCAAGGTCAGTTTTAAGTGTTTCAAAGCTCTCGCGATTCTTGCGATAACTGAATAAAACATTTTTTTAAATTGCCCCTAGAGGACGCCCAAATTGTCCAATTATAAAAACTTCCCCACTCAATCCTGTCACACCATGAATCAAATACTACTACTTCCAAAAAATGTATGTGCAGTATTAAGAGTGCTGTGTAAAAGTTAAGAATCAGCCTTTGAACCCAAAATGATGTTAACTATTTGTAGCAGTCCAAGGCACTGTAGGAATATAATACCCCTAACCCATCATGAAGCCTAATTTTGGTCACGAAACTCTCTGAATGGGGTCACCTACCCCAATTTGTATGGGCATTTTGGAGCAGATCTTAGAAATATCTGGGAAGCTACAGCCTGCCTGGATATAGTCTTAAACTGACTTACCTATTTAGGTCAGTTGATTTTGTAAAGCCTGACATTTTGCCAAAATCTGACTGCCCTGCTCAGAGCATAATGCTCTACACATTGCTTGTATTTTTACATTATAATATATTAGTTTACATTAGCTTAGATTATAATAGATTATATTTGATCAGGTTAAGTTAGGTTTCCCTAATTACTTACTACTTTTGCTTCTTGAAATTTATCAGAAAAGTGGAAAATTAGCAGCAGCAGACCCTGTTATGTCAGTATGACTTTCAAGTCTGTTCATTGATGTGGGAATGGCTTTGGTGTACACAAGTTGTGACACAGACTCATACAATAGCATTCAACTTTCTGACTGAAACAATCAAGTGTTTATACTTTTTAGACGTCACAGTGCCCTCCTGATCAAAGTGATACACCCTAATTGTGAGTGAGTTTGTGACAAGCAACTCTAAGAGATGCTGCTTGATGTTCACTTTTCAGTTGGTGATAGAGAACATTCACATACTGTGCCATCCATTCTGCACTGTTGTTCTTTGTGCCATAACTTACCCATCCTTCACCTGGCACTTCTCAGACTTGCTTACTGGGAAGGTCAACACTTCATGCAATTGGTTCAACACTTCTTTACATCACAAATGCTTAGTTTCCACCTTTTTGTGACATATCACACACACTTATTATTTGACATGAACTGAGTCAGAAACATGATGTGGGTGGAAGAGCTGGTCAGGATGTGGCATATGGATGGTGTCATGATTGGGATATTGCTTTTATTTTGTACATTACAATATTAGTTTATATTGGTTTAAGTTAGATTAGCTTTGATTAGGTCAAGATTTCCTATTTAATTACTATGTCAAAATTACCATGTCCCACTTCATAATTTACAAATAAAATGAGAATTAATAATTAAATAGGAGATCAAAACAACCTGATCAAATTTAATATAATATATTATAGACTAATATATTCCAACATACAGTATATTCTGAAATGGAGGCATAGATGTATATCTTCCTGAAACTGGCAACTGTTTGCACACTTAGGGCATAGCACTTAAGTCAGAAGAACACTGTTGCATCTATAAAAGTCTAAAATTGCTTGATTGTTTTGTAAGAAAGTATAATGATATTATATGGGACTTTGACATAACTCACACACACTGAAGTCATTCTAGCAATGAACTGACTCAAGTCATACAACAAAAGTGAGTGTGCATCTAAGGGCTTCTGCAGCCAGCTTTTCCTATTTTTTAATCAGGAAGTAATATGAGAATGAAAATTAAATAGAAAAACCTAACTTATCATAATCAAATATAAACTAACATAGACTAATATATTACAATGAACAAAAAGTGATATGTAGGTCCTACACGATCTGCATGTCATGTTCCAATCTGCACTTTTCGTCCCAGCTGCATCAAGTTTTTATCTGAATTTTTGTTGACTAAGTGTATGTAATATATGTGGCAAAAAGGTACAAATGAAGCATTTTTTATATAAAGGAGTGTTGAATCAACTGCATGGAGTGCTGAATCTCCCCTTAGTCACATCTGAGTAATGGTTACAAGCAGGGTGGGGGTTGGGAATTAAGGCACTTCGTAAGAGATTTCATCTCTTAAAACAGTTTTGCACTCCGGATTCACACTAGATAGAATGGGCTCCACATGTACTCCAACACAAACATGCAGAATGAACAAAAATACCACTAAAAAACTAATACAAGATTGAATAAAACATCCACCAAACATGTTATTCTACTTACAATTACCAAAGTTAGTTAGTTATTAGGGCTTAAGGGCTTACAATTACCAAATAAACTAGCGACTTTTTGCACCATCAAGCACACAGACAACACCCGAACACATACCACACCACAACCAGTGGAAATGCCAACCACAATGTGCCAAACCTTGCTCATACACAATGAATAGTGGCCTCAGGTCACTACGAATTCGGCTCATGCGTCTCCAGAAACCTGCTTTCGAGCTACCCTATAGTGGGAAACTAACTGACAGTTTTAAGATGATTTCTGGAGTCCCAGAGGCTGCTGATCAAAATTTTCTTTGTTAGCATTTTCTGTTCTGAAAACTGCCAATCAATGCAAGGTATTTTTTTAATGACCAAGGTATTTTTTCATGATGTCATATCTATTAGCAACTTTGAATACATGTTCAACAGTGCCCTACTGCAAACACAAGACCTTGTTTGCACACAGCCATCGCTTCCAACTGTCGTGTTTGAGGTAGTGGTGTCTGGTCTGTATCGGCACAGGGAATTTGCTGGGTATGAAGGTAGGTGTGTGTTATGAGCTGAGGGTGAAGTGTGAATTATTTGTGTTTGTTTTCATTCGGCTAGCCTTGCACTGAGACCAACAGTGAAAGGAAAGAGCATTGCTCCTGTGAGTTACAAGAGATGAAGTTGAGTCGATCATCACAACTCCCTGTCTTGCAGTGCCATCCATTGTTCACTTTGTTTCTATGCTTTGATGTGACCAAAAATGATGTGTATTACTTATACATATTATGTAGGCACTGACTAGGTACATATGATTTTCCATCAGTTACTGGCAAATAGATTCCATGCATACAAAATAATGTCCATGAAAATGTACTCAGGAAGAAATTTGTTTGCACTCAGACTCCAAACCCGGAAAGTAAGTTTCCCACCATGGTTACAAGTGAAGGATTAATAAATTATGGTACAGAGAACAGCAGTGTGACATGGATGACATATTGTAAGAATTATCACCATGATCAAACAAAAGGTAAGCACACACCCAGAAATTGAATGGTGACTTCTTCCTAATCACTTTCATAGGCATGTTATTCTTTTTTTAAAGCATTCTGAAACACTTCAAAGCACAAAGATACTGGCTTGGCTATGTCAGGTTGGGTTGTCACATTTCTTTCTTTTGAACCTTACTTTATGCTATATCAGCCACATTCCACCAAATTGGTAAAAATAATTTCAAAATATTCTTTTATAAATCCTGATGGAAGTAAATGTTGATTTTTTTCTTAAATGACACTTTTACATAATTTGTGGAGTGAAAATTATTATTGTGTACTTCTTTGTCAAATGAAGTTATCATTTGCAGAGAAAATAGGTGGTTACATTGACAAAATTCTGTGTCTTGACTGGTTGGTTATTGGTTCTACAATGCATTGGCCATTGAGTCTTGTAGCATTGCCAATCTCACATTCTGATTGGTTGCAGGCAAAGAGTAGCAACGGGTGAGACTCGAACCCACAACCTTTTGATTGTGAAACAAGCAACTTACCCCTAGATTAAACATCTATTTTTATGCTGCTACCTAGATGACTCAAAAGACCTTTTTGGTATTATTTTGCCCACAATCTTGTTCAATGATCCAATGAGGTTAGTCGCATTCATAAACATTGCACTGGAACGATACATTCCAAGAATTCAAAAATCACCTTAAATCCCAAATTTACCCAAATTTGCCGGTACATGACACGCAACTTACCTCCCAACTGGTAGATTATGGCAGCCAAATAACTACTTTCACCAAGACCATAGAATCTAGAATCTTGAAGATGGCAAGCACAGTGCACCTCTAACAATGTACCAAGGCCCTGTACGGTAACACACGATTCAACCTCCCCAGAAACCCCCACGTCCGCGACACTTTCCTCCTCCGGCGCCCAGCGACAGCACAGCGCAATCCAAGATCCATTCCTTTGCTGCTTTGCTGCGATCACAGCGCAGCATACGCGTGGATGCGTGGCTACTCAAAGGCATAGGGGTACTAAATACGCTGAATCTGGCCCAACGCTGCGTGGCACGCATGGCCACAGAAGCAATTGGCTAAGGGCAGGGCAGTCAACCGATTATTCTTGGTATACAGAATATCGCGTCAACAAAACAAGAACAGATTCGAAAATCTTGATGTGCTCTGAGAATGGAAGTTATCATTAATTATGCAATTATAAGAGACCGAATTACTTGCTTTGCTGTAATCGTTGCATCGAACAGGGGCGGATCCCCAAGCCTGGCTTGAGGCTTTACGAGCAATTTCATCTTCCTTCTCCGGTTTCGAAGTGCTCAGGTCAGAACAGCAGGCCGAATCTGCTATGACAATATGCATCAAAAGCCATAGTATTACATTTCGAGTAAATTGCCATATCGATGTATCGACCGGAAGCAGTGTCTTGGGAGGGGAGGGTGTGCATGGTTGCTTTCCACACTGGATCCGTCCTCGTCATCAAGATATTGACGGAAATACTTCAGCATCGACACCCACTGTACCACTTGATTGTCAGCCTGATGGTCAGCCTGCTGGAAGCGGCACATTGCTAGGCAGGGAGATTGCTACTGGGTCATTTAGGATACACCTTGCTGAAGCCGAACAATAGGTCATTCAACTGGTTACGTCAAAGTACTCTATATTGCCATTAAACGTGCAAGATAGCGTGGAGAAAATCGGTAAAATTGCATGTAATCCAATGGTGAACGGAAACCTTCCAGCCCGCTGCCAAACCGACTTCGTGGGGGTCCGCCCGGTGCTGGGTGGAACGGTCCAAAAAAGCAGACACCTAGGTGTCTGCTTTTTGTCGGTGAGATGTCGGTGAGCTCACCGACATTTCACCGACAAGGTTTCACCGACACCATTCCTCCGACATGGCCGATCTCGGCAACTACTGGCTCGATCTTCATGAAACCTACACCAAACGATCTCCCGTGTGCCAGAGGCGTGCGGTTTGGACTTTCGTTACCTTGGGTCAGGTCAAAGGTCACCAAATGTCCGAAAAAAACACAACTTTTTGTTTGCAGACATGGCCGATTTCGTGGCTTTCTACCCATTTGTATGTACTGGAAAGGGCCCACCCCGGAAAAATAAATGTCAAAGTTTATTGTAAAGCCATTTTCACAGCAATTGGTGCGCTAGTTATTGAGTTCGTCCATCTGGAATTTTCTATTGTGATTACAGCGTTTCAATGCCATTTGGAGGCGATGTAAATGCATTTGAGGGAAAATATTAATTACCGTGGTCAATTCCACTATATCAATTAAATGGCATCTATTACTATACCTTTCATCAACATCCACTTCGTAATTATTGAGATCGTCCATCGGGCAAAACGTGGAGATTTTAGACCCTGCCCCTGTTTTACACTGAGTTGCGAAATAATTGGACATTGCGTCTTTGGATGTTATTTATTGGACGTTCTGAATCACCTCGTCGTCGAGTTCACGGTGGGTCGGGTTATGCATGCTGCGTTGCGTTTACTTTAATATTAATGTTAAGGTCCTTGCGAATATCTGTATAATCAAGTCAGATTCTTGAGTATAATTGACTTCAGGTAGCCATGGTGTTGAAAAGTAATTTGTAGTTCAGATAACAAGAAAGAATGAGAGGTGCAGGTGCTAGCAAATTTGTACTTCAGGATAGTTTTTTTTTATTTCTTGGAATTTCTTTTTCCAATGCAGTGGTGGTGAATGCGGTTGACATGACGTAATGTGTCATATCTTCTACAAATGCGTCCTTTTGAGCTGAAGAGGAAAATAAAAACAAAGATGGCTTGCAGTTTGGTGCCTAATATATATTTAGGTACGTACCTACCAGAGTGGGAAACTTACTTCCAGGGTTTGGAGTCGGAGGGCATGTCGACTGGAGTCGGAGTGCACTGGAGCCCATTTTTTTTCTTTTTGGTGATTCGAACCCGCTAACCGACGTTAAAACTCAATATAGTCAGCACGTAATATGCGTGATTAAAGCGCCTTTCTTCGTAGGGCAGGGGAGCCGAACATAACGATTTTCAGCACTTGGATAGCATGGTTCAACTTGCCACGCTTTTATGTACCCATATCCGCGAGGAGCTGCGCTACTCTATTGATACAGGCCTGGTCTAATGGACCTAGTCCGGCCGGCCCGTGCCCGCCCGACCTGAGCCTGCCCCGGGGTGCCGTGCAGGCTCATTTCCAGCGCGAGTCCCGCTGATCCAACGTTCTTCGGCAGGGGGCCAGCATGGACTCCTTCAGCATGCGGGACTAGAGCCCTGTGGACCAGGTGCCGAAGATGAACGAGACGGAGTGGCGCAGTGACGGCGTTCAGCGGAACGGGAACTGCATGCCATTGCATGATTCACGATCCCGCACAGCACGCTCGCCACACCATTAGGGCGCCACCAGAACGGAGAGCTTGGAGATGGGAGGCGCCAAGTGGTATAGCTGGTGGTGCGGCTGCTGCCGGCCGTCGCGATGTGGTGCGGCTGTGGCCGGCCGTCGCGATGTGGTGCGGCTGTGGCCGGCCGCCGCGAGGTGGTGCGGCTGTGGCCGGCCGTTACTATGTGATGCGGCTGTGGCCGGCCGTTACGAGGTGGTGCGACTGTGGCCGGCCGTCGCGAGGTGGTGCGGCTGTGGCCGGCCGTTACGAGGTGGTGCGACTGTGGCCAGCCGTCGCGATGTGGTGCGACTGTGGCCGGCCGTCGCGAGGTGGTGCGGCTGTGGCCGGCCGTCACGAGGTGGTGCGACTGTGGCCGGCCGTCGCGATGTGGTGCGGCTGTGGCCGGCCGTTACGAGGTGGTGCGGCTGTGGCCGGCCGTCGTGAGGTGGTGCGGCTGTGGCCGGCCGTCGCGATGGACGGACACGTGGAGATCGACCGTGACCTGTCACTACCGGCGCCGACGCCCGTCCATTATATTGTCGCTCACCACCGCTTTCCACGTTGTGTTTCCATTTGCCCATCGCTGCCGTTCCTCGTTGGGCGCCATGTGGGTTCTGGCTGTGCTACCGATGAGCAAGACGGCTAGATCGCGACTCGTTCACCGGTGTTTTCCTGGGGCGCGTAGAAGTACTGAAGAATGAATACCCAGCACTGAAGAAATACTCAGTGCTGGGTATTCATGCTTTCAGATATCAAAATGAGAATATAACGGGTGTTGGCATGAACTCCGCAAACTGCAAGATTTTGGAAATGCATGGCAATGTTGGCAATGTCGCTCGCATCACGTGCAACAATTCGTATTTGCGTTGAAATCATGCCAAAAGCATTACGTATCCAATCCATCGGCAGAAATCCACACAAATCTAGGACGCTGCGTCCCCACTTTACTCCAATACTTTGCACCACATATTAGGTATCATTTTAAATTAAGACGACATAATATTCAAGCTACAACCGTCGAGTGAACCGTAGCTGGTGATGCATTCATTGCTATGCGATACCGGAAAAGAGCATGTGCACCAGTTGACTGCGGGAAGTCTGTTGGGGACATATTGAAACTAAAGACATAAAGATCCAGCGAGCAGTTGTCTGTTGTTAAATCATTGACTAATGATGTTAACTTCATCTGCTTTGAAGGTCGAACAACCGATTCAGCAATGCTATGCGGTGGGCTCGACGTACTATGTGCAATTTGTGAGTTTCCAGACGATGCATCGTACCCGAAAACCGGAACATTTTCTGAAACAGACTCACAAGACTTGAGACGATGCATCATGAACAAAGGCATCTCCAACCTTTTTAAAGTATTTGTCCAACTTTAATTGTTTGCTCTACGTGGACGCGTCCGCATCGGATATGTCACCACTTCTAGTCAGAGAATGCGCAGGTGTGGCTTCAGGCGACAAGTCATCCTCAGGGTGACCATCCTCGAACATGCTTCGTTTAGTTTGCAGAAGGCATTCGTCGAACTCAGAACACTATACAAAGCGCACGAGTGATTTTGTCAAACGTTTCATGTAACCTGAAGCTCGCTTCGGCTTCTGTGTCAAAACCCCTCTGTGTTCTTTTAGCCAAACCCGGTGAAACACATCTAGTGGAGCTTCGTTTGTTGGAACCCCAAAAGATTTAACGAACACCTCTTTCGCACAACGATCCCGACTCTCTGGTTTCAATTCATGAAATTTTCTAGAAAAGCGTACTTCAGATGTTTCTTTCAAAACTTTCCCGGTTCTCACTGTATCAGATTGTGAATGGGACAAGAGCAAAGCAATTTCAACCAGCTCAACTACATCCGATATCTCCAGGTGTAGGATATGTTCAGGTACAAGAAAATGCGCCAGAGCGTTCGCTACACATAGGCTCTTTTCATTACCACGCCGTATGTACCAGCTTTCGCATAAGCGTATACGCTCCACTACGCGGCTCTTGAACATAACGAACTGATTTTCTAAACATGCACAATATCTTAGTTCACACATAGTTGAGCAGTGCTTCTTTGGAAAATGCAATAAGCCATCATCACTGAAATACTCGCATACAGCGAGAAACTCCTGATTCTGAAAACTTTGAAGGTAAGTCCTGTCTTGTGGATATGTGGTGATATCAAATACGGAGGCCAAATTCGTTTCTACCTCATGCACATCAAGAAAATCATCAAACACTGAAATGAGCCTGACCGCGACTTCAACCTGACGCTCAAGTGACTTCTGAAATGCAAGCGCGTAATCTATTACGGCTGTCTCATCGCATGCCCTGCTATGTCGCGTGTGAGATGCTACCATACTCCTTGTTTCATTCAGATCGAAACCTTGAAATTTTCCCGTGTGATATTCACAACGATGCCTTCGAAGCAGAGCATTTGTCAAGGGATATATTTTCAGCTGCTGTATCTTCCAGCGAAACTCTGTGATCGCATCACGATCATCCCACACAGAATAGTGATCTTTTTTACTCTTTTTGCTGATATTCAAAGCACACCGGATTGTATACATCAACACCAAGCAGGATGGCACAAAATCTGGGTCAGAGAGGTACCGTAAAGTGGACAAGCGAGATGGATCGTTCGCCTGCAAACGATCAGCATTTTCCACTGCCATAATGATATCACCGAGCTGACTCATGACGGACTGGAGCGAGGTGAATGTGTATTCCAAAAATCGAGTTTCCACAGTGTTACGAAGTTTTTTGAAGGCAGGATTCACACTCCTTGCCAGTCGCTCCATCCTCGAAGAATTCCTGAATGTATTTATAATATGTGGTAAACGAGACTTCACTATTTCTCGCGCCCAGTCAAAGCACATCAATCCTGCATCCAGCAACTTCTCTACCTTGTGGGCTCTATCAATTAGATGCAAAAACTTTTTGTTCCCAAATTTCTTCCTCCAAAGGGAAGCAACGCCGCTATGCACACCAGCGTAAACTGCCTCTTTATCTGTGCTCAACGCCAACACCATCTTTGAGATGTCATCATCATGCAAGGCAAGAATCACAGTACTCAGTGTGTTGACGATGTGTTCAAAGCAGCCAATGGCATCTGACTCGTGGCGAATGCCCAGCTCTCGATCCTCAGCTGATGCACGGTTACGGATTACATCTATGGAGAGATTAACCACTTTCGGTTCACCATCCACATCTATGAATCGGGCATTAATGACCTGTCGAGTGATGTTACCTGTAGTCACCTTATCTGCACTCAATTGCAGGTGTCGCATTCTTCCTGTGACGACACTAGGTGAACAAAGGAAATGGTTCAGCATGCCAGAGTATGATTTGAAGAAAACATCTGTGGCACTAGCTGCCGTTTTTCTGTGAACGTTGCGTTCTATCAACTTGAAGTTTGGACCGTTCTCCAAAGAAGTGAACAATGTCCGCATGAGAAGCTGAAAATATCGGTATGAATGGTTCCTCATTACCCCATAGTATGCTATGCGCAGCACATCTCTAGTTAGAGAACGGTCGAGCTCCCGCCTTTTTGCGTCTAGTCTCTGGGAATCATTCATCAATGCAAGGTTTGACTTTGCTACCTTATGCATAGCACTTGTCTCGTGTCTCACACACCGAAACTTGAACACATGCGGTTTGGTGATTTTCACACCAGATATAACCCAATTAAGTGCCTTTGCTGCTCCATGTTTTGATGCAATAGTCTTTTTGTTGCATGCAAACAGAACAAAACCCAAAGGTTCCCTGCAGGGTATCTTTCTTGAGAACCCAATCCAATTTACAGCCACGGCTTTCGTTTTCGGTAGGTGCGTCCCTGCTGGCCGAGGGAGCCAGCCTGCTGCCCAGATCATTAACAGCAGTGTGCAATTTCGACAATTCTGTTAGGATGCTGTGAAGCTTGGTATGTGCCTCCATCTGATCTTTAGCATTCACAGAAGACTTGCCAAAAAAAAAACTTCAAATTTATAGTTCCAATTCCTGTAGCCTCATCACTGGTTTGTGTTTGTGTTGTTCTGCCAACCATCTGGATTAACTCACGAGGATTAGTCGAAGAATCTTCAGCAGCATCACATGGTTGTTCAATAACTTCTGGCTGTGGAGGAATTGTTTCTCCCACCTTGCGACTACTTGGTAAGGCCAGATCAGCTACCTGTGTGGCTGTCGAATAGCCTGCCAGATGACTATTGGTATGCTGTGAGGGATTAATACTTCCAAGTAAATTTCGGTCCGAGACACCGGCTACATGCAATTTGCCAAGTCCGGGTGTATGCGCCTTGGGCGACGTCTCGCCACGCACTGGATTACATGAATCATCCTTTTGACCATCAGATTCAGATGATTCCATCACATGAATGACATCTTGCTGACATGGCTGATTTTGGTAGATTCGCTCACACTAATCCCTTGTTCCTTATCAACAGGTGGCAGGCTTTTTGTTGATGCCTGTGTATAGGCCTTGTAGCGAATTCTCTTCGACATCAACAACAAATACTGAGACAACCGCCTTCCTTGTTTGCCGCCCAGCGAACCAAGTTCGTTTGCATGTCGACGATGGAAATGTCTGCTCAAGTTTTTCTCGTTACGAATGACGGCATTGCAAATGTAGCATGTTGCACTTTTTCTTTTTTTCGTGGTGCCATATTTCAGTGCTTTCAGATGATGATATTTGAAGAGCAACTTCTCATCTCAGTAAATCACGTCCTTTTCGACAAACTCACTTTGCATCTCACCCTTAAGTACTCAAATAGAAGGATTGGCATCTGGGGAGGAAAAATTACATCACCACCACAAGACAGTAAACTATGGTTCACAAACCAAGTCACTGCCCTACAATTTGTTTTCCTGGATTCTGAAAAAGAGAAGCAGGTGCTTCCTAACTCATGCAGCACTTCAGACTTGCAGGGCATATGTTCAGGTAAGCCTTAAGCTAACCTTCATAAAACAAGCTATATATCATTATCAGCTGGTTTCTATTCAGAATAGGCAGTCCCATGTTACCCCAGTAGGACATCGACATCGAATATGATACTAACAATATGACATACGACAATATGACATGACATCGAATATGATACTAAGCCAGGCAGCAAAATGTACCAGTTTTAAGCAAAATGTTTTCATGGTACAACATGTCCTATGGACATATCTGTCATGTATTAAGGCAGATGAGCATTACATATATCTATCACTTTTCATACTTTGCAAGCGTGAGAGGTAGGGGGTGTGGGGGTCACAACTGTAATTTGAGACATCCATGGCAAAAACTTCACATTTTGGATCATGTGTGCCTTGTACTCAAGGAAAGGAGATATCTTCAATGGGCAAAATGCACAATGCTCATGCTTCCCATAAACACCACAATATCATTTTGATGATCACTTTTTAAAAGTATTGTTAGCCTATGAGGGTACAATACTATAAATGCATCTAGGACAATTTTGAGCTAGGCAACATATGCTATGCACAAATCATTATAGGACAAAAGCATGTATTGTTTGCAGCTGTTTTTAAAACAGGACTTATTTTGCTAGAGGTTATGACCCCTACTTCATATATATACTCACACATACATACACTATTGGCTTTTTTGTGGTAAACACAAAACAAATGCAGACTTAAAAATGGTAAACTTTGCATTAAGATCTATTCATTTTTGTGTGATGCAACCTCCAAATGCAATGTTTATGCAGCCTAAGCTGTTCTTGAAGAAAAACTATAAATTTTTGGTAAATTTGTGCTTTCAATTGTTTTATGAGTGCTTGGAATTGAACTTCCCAATACAAAGTTTATGAAGGTGACTAAGATGATAGGACCACTCATTTTCTGTGCAAATGCTTACTTTTCAGGTTGTGAGCAAGATAACTCCACACAAATTTGTTTTGGTTCAGATATACAATGAAAAGCATACAACAGTATGAAAATAAATGTTTAAAAAATAATAAAAATGCAACAAAATCTAACCTAGACTAACCTCTCTTTGCAGAAAAAGTCTGCAATAATTTTTTGTCTTCACAAACATAAACTATCCTAGTCAAACTAAACTCATTTATACATGTGTAGCACTTTAGTTCCAGAGCACCACACACTTACAACTCATTGCCACCTGAGCTGACATGACTTCCTTTGTCGATCTTTGGTCACCACCTATTGGAGTACCTATTTGATGTGCCACCTGTGCCAGACTGATTGACTGCTCAACTTGGTGTATTTCATTTATTTTTATTTTATTATGTGATTTTAACACACTTTTTTTTACCTTTTGTGCTGTGTTGTTTTATCTATTTCATGAGATGTCATAATAGCCACAAGTCCATTGTGGATGACCTCAACAAAGTCTGTCTGCCTATCTTTGTCTGCATCTTGGAGGCAAATGTGTGTAAAATGTGTTGCGCAGATGGGGAAAACCTGCCCACCGAACATATTCTTCAAAAATGACTCCTGGTTATACCAGTTGATATATGCCACTCTTTGCATACATGGTTAGAAATGTCTGCTGCATTGCTTAAAACAAGAACACAAATCTTCAAATTTGTTTTTAGTTTAAGGCTGTCAGTCAAAACATTTTGTATCATCACACCACAAAAATCAGTGCTGATGCACTTCCAACATATCAGCAAGAGAAGTGTTCACAGCAATACTAGCTTCTTTGTTATATATATTATGTTATATTGTTTCAAGATCATGCTAGGTCACTAATGTCAACTCAGGTCAAGTTCATGACAGGTCAATGCAACCACTCATTCATTTGTAAGGTTCTCATAAACACAAACTGAAATAATAGTCCTGTGCTTCATGCAATTTTGCATGCTACTGCCTACTTAAAACTTGGTTTTGTCATTGTGAACTAGGGTTAAAATAATGGTTCCTCATTAGGTGTGGGATGTTCAAACAAGCACAGTGGGATGTCAAAATGTGTCATACAATTAGTGTCATTTAAATAGCTTTTGATGCCCCAGACTCAACTTTGAGGTTGTGGTGTAGGTTCCAAAGAGCAGGATGTTGATACTTCTTGCAGAAGAATGTCAATTGAACATTTCGAAAGTGGTAGATTACACCCTATTTGTCAAATAATCTCTCACTGTGCCGTGGAAACCAGGATGTCATTCTGGGCAATGGCATCACCAGACAATTGTGTCCAAATTCTGCATGTTCTTCTTTTAAAGGGTGACCAGAGGCATCACTAATGTTCATCAGGTCCTCATGCACTTTTGTAGACTTCTTGCCATGGGTATCACCACAATGTGATGCCAGGGCAACCAGGGCAACCTTCTGACCAGACATCACCAGAATGCAAACAGGGCAAACTCCAAATGCTTCGGGTCAGGGCATCAACAGTCAAGCAGTTATCTTTGGACACTGATTTAGTGTTGTTTTAGTTAGTTAGTTAGTTATTGGGGTTTAGGGGCGCATCAACTGCAGAGGTCATGCAGCGCCCTTAGTGTTGTTTTAGATCCATGCAAATTGGCTGCATCTTGGTGAGGTGTTGGAACATTGGAATGAAGTAATAAGTAGGATGAAACTAAATGAAAGTATTGTTGATTGACTTGTGAAAGTGGTGCAGAACTGAATTCAATTAGCATAAGTTGTGGAATGGGATGACAGGTTTACATTGAGGTTGATTGGTATTGTGTGACAATACAAGCAATCAGGATTTTGGGTGTGAGACATATGCATCTGGACATTGAGTTGATGCTTGCAAATAATTCTGGAAGGGGACAAATAATTTTAACAACAGAAAAAAGGGTGGGTGGGATGCAGGGTTAAAATAATTGTTTTTTGTTAGGTGTAACATATCGGAACAAGCAAAGCAGGATGTCAAAATTTGACATGGAATTAGTGTCATTAAAATGCTTTTAAAACCTTTCAGACTCAAATTTAAACAAATGGTTTAGGCATTTATGACTGTACCTATTAGTTGTTTTCAGATTCATGATATAGGAAGAGCTATATTCTGGATAGAGAAAATCATACCCATGCTACAAACTGGTATTATACCCTATATCGCATCACATATAAACACCTGAAATTGCATTGCAAAATGTTTGTGTATCATCATTCCTTATTGATAGTGCAAGGAAACACAAGGACTACATAAGCATGCATCAAGAATCAGGATGTCAATACTTCTTGGACAAGGATGTTGATCGGGTTTTCAGAGTGGTATATTCCACCCTATTTCACAAATAACTTATCCCTGTTGTGAACCTAAACATTTTCATACTTCACTCATGTATTTCAGCCCTTTCTTAGAGAATCGAATTGTACCAGGCCACCACCTGCCTGGCAGGTGGCCTGGTTCTGGTAACTGCCCTGATAAATAGCTGACATGTGACCCGAGGTCAAACACCAAATCTTTCATCTGTAGTCAGTTTTACAGCAGAAATTTGCTCCCAGGTCATGTGTTCTAAGGACCAAGACAGAGGGAGAAGATCCTGCATAATTATGTGTATAAATTAAAAGCAACCACAGAATAAAATTCTTACATCAGTTTTAATCATTAAATTTATTTTACTATTGATGCTGCTGAAAATAAGTAGAAGTGAACTTACAACCATCAGCAAACTGCAATATGCCTTCTCATTTATGTGCAGACTGCACACAGCTCTATCTAATATGACAGCCAATGAATAACTGCCTGATGACAAATTGGCACTGTGGTTAAATTAGTGAAGGATGAGGTTATAAGCCATCTTCCTGAGCAACAGTAGAGGAAATGATAACATACCCATAGCCATACCTGTCACTTCTGACATCTGGCATGCTCACAAAACACAACTAATAAATGTTCACAACACATCCCATGAGTAGGATGTTTGTGCATCAACTGATGTTACTTGCTGACTATAGTTGTGTTGGTTTTGGAATAAAAAATGTTGTTTGTTTTTTTCTTTTTTTTTTTTTTTTCTTTTTTTTTTTTTTTTTTTTTTTTTTTTTTTTTTTTTTTT
Organism: Imbricaverruca yamaguchii; assembly: GCA_034440575.1. Classification (NCBI taxonomy): domain Eukaryota; kingdom Metazoa; phylum Arthropoda; class Thecostraca; family Neoverrucidae; genus Imbricaverruca; species Imbricaverruca yamaguchii. The sequence continues at coordinate 378,762 of JAOTOL010001360.1, read as the reverse complement.
TTTTTTTATTGGTTGGTTCACCACACACTTTATGCCCATTCACTGTTAATGTCGCTTGCCCACACTGTTTTGCAGGTGGGCCGCAGGATTGCAAAATGTCCAGTGGTGCTAGAGTGGAATATAAAATGGTTTAAGAAAAAATACACAGAACAATTTGTGAAATCTTTTATTCTCACCATGAAGCATTTTTTCTGTAAAAGTTCAGAATATTTATTCAAACCAATTCTTATTAATATTAAGGTTTAATCAGCTTTTTTTAGTTCATGTCTGGAATGTTTAGTTGAAGCAAGGAATCCTTGCTTCAAGTCAATCCTTGCCAAGGATTGACATGGAATGATCAAATGTGACGTGACTGGACAGGCAAGCAAATTGCCACTGCAAAACTGACTTGCATTTTACATAATTAGTTATATTCAAAAAATCATTGATCCCAATTTAGGAGAATTTAAACAACTGCAGCAACCAATAATGCTGTCAAGGTAAACCATGCAAAACAAGTCAAATATGATGTAAGTTCACATCATATTTGAGGTCATAAGGTAAAGGCACCATAAGGTAAAATGAGGTCACATTGTGACCTCTTTTTAACTTGAAGCCATTGACCTAATGTCATGAAATTTGCACACAATAGAGGCTACCATCACATCCATCTACCCTGAAAATTGTGTTACTCTAGGTATAATAGGCGAGATCTTGCTTCCCCCTCCCACAAGGGAGGGAGAGTAAAATCCACAACCCAAATCTCCAGTCTGTTTGTTGTTATCTTGGTTTTTTTAATGTTGGATGTTTTTGGGAATAAATGTTGAACTTGGCATAGAAGCATAACCATACATAGCCCCCTTGCTTGCTCGTTTGCGTCTCGCTATGACTTTTTTGCTTTGTTTGGTGCCGATACCGGGGAACAAAGGTGAGCGTTGGCGCTATACCTAATTGCCAATGTTAGGTGCTTCACGTTTACGCTAGTTTCAACACTGGGCCAGGCGAAAAAAAAACAAACAAAGCTACTTCACGTTTCACAATTCGCCTCCATAGTCCACCTAAATGCACGCACCCACCTCGTACCGACCTAACTCAACCGCATGAATACCATGGGCAAGTAGAAACCTACCCCACCAATGAACTTTCCTCCCACAGAAAACTTCGCCGAGCACGCGCCCGTCAAGGTGGTGTCATTCTAGCACCACGCGATTAACGATGCGTTCAAAGTTGCTAACATTTGTGACGCCATAACAAAATTGCGTTGCTTCGATTCGTCCTCAGCCAGATTTCAGAACAGAAAACACCAACGCAGCCAATTCTGAACAGTGCACTCCGCGGCTCCGAAAGACGACTCTTAAAGATGTCACTTTTTCCCACTATAGGGTGGCTCGAAACCATTCTTCTGGAGACGCCTCGGCCGAATTCGGAGCGACCGGAGGGCACTTTCTTCAGTGCGCATGCGCACGGTCTGGCGCGTTGTTGTGGACATTTCTGGTGGTTGTGTTTGGGTGTGGGAGTGTGTGCCGGGAAGCTGTATGCGGTGTTTGATGGTACGAAAAGTGGCTAGTTTATTTGGTAATCGTAAGTAGAATAACATGCTGTTTGGTGGATGTTTCCTTCAGTCTTGTCTTTGTTTTTAGTGGTATATTTGTTCCTTCTGCATGTTTGTGTCGGAGTACATGTGAAGCCCATTCTATCCAGTATGAATTCGAGTGCAAAAATGTTTTAAGAGATGAAATCTCTTAAAAAGTGCCTTAATTCCCACCCTGGTACCTACCTACCTAGGTAGGTAGGGTAAAACGCCAAACTCGGGCCACTGCCCACCTTGGGCCACTCACGCTTTCCAACCTCCTTGTCCCTGACCAAAACTCTGATTGCCATGTTAGACAAAACTATTATGTCATTTGATCTTTCTTCTGTCACCTCAAGTTGAGCCAATAACATAATATGTAACAGGCAACCAACCAGAGGATGGAACACTGGACAGGTCCCTCTGCTACTGGTTTGCTGGACCTCTGACTCACTGGGACCTAAGATAACACTGTGCTCTTGCAGTGTGGTTTTAGCCTGTGTTTTTGAAATGATGGGCATTAATGGTTGATTCCAAGCTGCAAAATAATTAATTAAACATTTTTAATCACTTACTGCTTGTGTGTTTGCACATTTAATAGATATTCTGCATTTATTATGGTGGCCCGAGTTGGGAGACAATAATTTTTCACAGCTCAACTCGGGTTGGGTGGCCTGAGTCAGGGACTACGCACGTTTTCCCTTTAAAATGTCATCCTAACACTTTGAAGGGACATAGCTAGCCTTCTGTTTTTGTCAGTGCTGTGCTTGTGAAATGTTGAGCATTGCATTGTGATTGTGTATGTATACATTTTTTTCATATATAGTGACTTCTCTGATGGAAAATGAAGGTGATATGACAGGAAGCGATGAGACTGTCACCACTTCGTCTTCCTGGGTCGCTATTCTAGGTCCCCCACCACCTAGTTGCAGACCTGTGCTGCACCCCCACTGTGTACCACTGCAGCCTGCTGCCTTGTCAGCAACCTACAGTGCTCATAGTCAGACAGCTGCCGTCGCCTCATTGGGGGCCATTGCCGAAGCATCACTTGACACCTATGCAGCAGTCATCTCATTGGGGGCCATTGCTGCCACCTCGTCAGGGACCATTGCTGCCTCCTCGTCTGGGACACCTGCCGCCACCTCGTTGGGGACCATTGCCGGATCCTCAATGGGACTGACGCATTTGCCGCCTCATCGAGGCCCTATGCTACCACCTCGCTGAGAGCTTCCACCACTGCCTTGTGGGGGACCTCCACTGCCGGCTATTTGTATATAATGAACAGTAATGGCCCTAGTACTGACCCCTGGGGGACTCCACTAAGAACATTTTGCCATGATGACTTTGTACCATTTAGCATCACTCTTTGCTGTCTATCTGAAGGCCACAACTCTATCCATTTTAAGATGCTACCTGCAATACCATGGGACTGAAGCTGTATCATTAACCATTTATGGGGTACCTTGTCAAAGGCCTTACTAAAGTCAAGATATGCTACATCAACCTGATTTCCCTGATCAAATTGTTCTGTGGCGAAGTTCAAAAAGTCCAAGAGGTTTGTGAGACACGATCATCCTTTTCTAAACCCATGTTGAGTATTTTGAATCAATCTGCTACCTTCCAGATAACTAACTATTCTATCCTTGATAATTGATTCGAGTACCTTGCATACTAGGGATGTGAGACTTATTGGCCTATAGTTTTCAACTTTCCCTCTTTCTCCTTTCTTGAAAATAGGAACTACATTTGCCCTTTTCCAATCGGTTGGCAAAGGGCAAATTACATGGTTCTACCAATTATTTGTGCACAGAGCAGGCAGTTCACAGGCATGATTTTACGCTTCAGAGAGCAATTGGCTGAAGAAAACCATAGGAAAGTGATTTACAATTTTTTTTTGCAATTGCACCAGCATATTTTAGTTGTTACTAATAGCTTGTACCACAATTGACACAGTGAGGTATTCCTGTACAACAAAATTTTCCTGTTCGGAATACAGCACACCATGGCAAAATGATTATCTATTTTAAAGTTGCTCTTTGCAAGTGGTTAGAGGATTTTCATTCAAAGGAATTGTTTGAATATGGATGGCTTGTTCATTTTTGTATTCAGTAAACATGGTAGAATTACTGGTTCAGCCATATGAAAGCAGCAGTAGAGCTATTTGTTGCATGGTGCCTTGAGTGTTCTTGAGTTTTTCTCCCTTGGGGTGGGAGAGTTATTAACAAACAATGCACTAAGCCAACACAAGTGAGTTAGGTAGAGGTGCCAGTGTGCACCAGATTTCACCTTTCCATTGGTTTACCTCTCAAACATAAACCAACTGCATTTACTTCAGTTAACCTTATTTGACACTGCTCTGTTGAACAGAGCATTTATTTCCAGACATTTTTGCATCTGAAATTCAAATCATGCACCTGCTTTGATCTTTGTGAATTACAATGAAGTTATTTGTAGGTTTGTGCATGTAGGTATTGCATATCATGCTTGATATAACCTGCAGGAATTTGATGCATGGCACCTGGCCATCCATGCAAATATTAGTTCAAATAAAATGTTGACAGTTATGCAAGTATGTTCTGCACTGCTGTTGAATTTGTGGCTCTGCTTAAAATATATTGGTCCATGAGCAGATTATTGAAGTTTCTACTATCTGATATGTTGGAAAAGTCTGGCCTTTGACTTGCCAATGAGGTATATTATTTAGGAGGAAGCATAATATCAGGTTGTATAGGATCTTGATGCAACCTGCTGGTTTTCGTCCCATAGCTATATCTTAACTAGGCGTGGACAGGGCACTGTGATGACAAGGGTGTAGGAGCCACTATCTTGGATTTGATGTATTTTCCTTGATTTTAGTGCATTTCATGTTATTGTGATGGTGCAAGATTTGTCACTGCACTTAACCCGCGCACGTCCGGGGGGCAGATATCTGCCCCCCTCCGGTTTTTCCTCATTTGCCGCCAAACTAATGAGGTTAGCAAGGTCAAACCTCGCATAGCTGTTCATTGGTCTTTTCCGCATATCCTCATGCATTTTAATCCTGGGTCAATCCTGGGTTCTAGGTGGCATAACTTCCACAATAATTGGGCGATTGATTTCAAACTTATAGCATGTCATGATCTCATCAGGGACCATAATATGTACATCGGGTTTACCGGAGCATTGACCTTAGGTCAGGTCGCTGCCATGGCTTCCGAATTATAGGGCTATGGTAAAATATACAAATGTTTCCTAGTTACATATTTGCGCTCGGAATGATCTCACGACGGTTGTGGCATGTAGATGGAAGCTATGCTCAATGCTACCGCTAACATTTTTGCTCAGTGACCTCACCAAGGTCTCTGAGATCACTACACATTTATGCGCATTACATCGCACTGCAGTTATAAAATATTCGCGAAATAGGGTGGAATATACCACTTAATGAACACTGAATCGACTTTCTTCCGAAAGAATTACCGACATCGTGCGTCTCGGTGCGTGTTTGTGAAGTTGCATGCCTGGTTTCTAGCTGAACCCTTTCACAAATATCATAAGTTCATAAGTTTGCCATAACGGATCTGAGATCGTGACAAAGAATATCCCATAGCACAATTTCAGGTGAAGAGATTACATATGTTGGTCTATGCTACACAACGCCAGCATATACCATAGATGTTTGCATCATTATCGTTTATATCGTTATCTCCAGGTATACGGGAACGGCCATATGTACGGAATTATCTCAAAACTGGGTTTACAGGACTTAAAACGATTATATACAACATTACTTCAATTGTGATTTCGACATCCTGCCTTAATCATTTTGACATCTCACACCTAATGAGAAATCATTATTTTTACGCTGTCGCACTGCATTGAGCTAGAGGGCTTAAACTACCGTCATTGTGCTTGTATCGTCAAGACGTGTCGATTGATACCTTACATGACCTCCCTAGGCCTTGACCCAAGGTCGTGACTTCATGATATTGACCTGAGTTTCGGTTGACCTGACATTAAATTACACCGCTTGTTTTCGGTAGCGCATTTCAAAGACTGTCGAATAGCGTTTGCCATTTGTTTCTATCTGTTGCAGGTCCTGAGATATGTGTCAATATCTGAGTCTCACCTGATCTGGTCGAATTTGACCTATGATGGCCCAGTGACCTGAATGTTGACCTGAGCAAAAAAATTACCGAAACACTTTCGATAGAGTCGTCACCAGCTATCCAACGCCGTTTTCCGTTTGTCGCTAGCTAGCATAGTTCCGGAGATCGTAGGGGGGCAGACATCTGCCCCCCCCCCCCCGGACATGCGAAGTTGGCGCGGACCGCCGGACGTGTGAGTGTTAAGTGAATTTGTCAGAATGTACAAATATAAAATGAGGAGTCTGACAAAGTTTGCCCATTGGATGAGCTTGTACAATGTTAAGGAATTTAATCTAGATTTTGCATATTTGTATTTGATAGCAGTACGCTCCTTCGAATATGATTTCTCCTGATTTCTGCTGGGGACTACAATAATAATGCTCAAAAAGGTGCTCACCAAATGCATTACCCTGTCAGAAAGAAATTCCATTACTTTTGAATTGTTGTTCTTTGGCTTTTCTTTCTGTAAGAATCTGTTGGTGCATAGTTATGGAAGACTCGCACCTTTTGGTAAGTGTATGAAAGTAGCAGGGAGCTAGTAGTCTGAACATGTCCGATCCCCCTTTCTGCATCAGGTTGGCACCGTGATGTATCTATTTATTAGTGGATGGATTCACTCAGTGTTGTATTGGCAGGTTTGACCTGTCAACAGCATGGCGCTGGCCCAGGGGCCGCTCTGTCGTCGTGCGGTGTTGGAGCTCTGGAGATATGGCGCTGCTGTCCAGCCGTTCGTCACGTCACCAGTCGGCCGCAGAAAGCCACGCTGGATGCCAACAGCACCGTCCAAGGTGTTCCGTGTGCCCAAGCGTGCAGACATGACCGAGCAGGAGCGGGATGAAAGGAAGGAGCTGTATGCGACGTACTGGGCGACCACGGCCGCCTTAAGGTAAGCAGCTGCTTACCACGCCTTGGTGCTGTTCACTGCAGGAAGCTAATTCTTCGGCGAAGTGCGGCCCGAAGTTGGTATCGTTTCTTCATGGAACTCGTACCTGCTATGGTGATATGCCACCTTAAGATAATATAGTGTTCTTTCTCTTTTTATGTCTGCTTTTTTAGTAATGCAACCGCTCATGCTGTCGAATCTCTGCCACCCAGAAATTGAGTAGTGAATGGCATTATACTAAGAAATGGACTTGGTTTGTTGAGCTAAATGAAAGTGTATGTATGAAAAATCGTTCGGTGGCGTCACTTCGTCGATAAAGCATTCCTTGAATCTTACCTACCTTTTGCTGCTTATCCAAACTTTTATCAGGTCCCAATGTTTTTATCCACCATTTATTTATCCAACAGGGAAAAATAAGTGCCAGGGGGAAATCGTTTATGCAGCTCTTTGTTATTTTTTGTCCAGTGGCTATATACTAATCAATTGGGGAGCGGTGAAAGTTGATGGGGCCGGGGATCATGACTCATGAACTTGGTTTTGAATGCGGATGTATGCTAGCTTGGAAGCACATTCTAAGGAATTTATCCATGAGGTGTCAAGGTGAATTGCCAAAGTATTGGGTGGGCAAATATGAACAGATAGAAGAGCAGCTGGTGTCTGATAAAGGCATGCAAAACAGCATCCTTGGTCGGATCTTCCTGGGATTTCTCGCTTACTTTGTGCTCATTACCCCATTAGTAAGTTAAGTGTACCCATGAAGTAGCAACCAACGAGTTATTGGTATTTTTATAGTATGTTAGTATGTATAGTATGTAATGCCAGTGTAAAATAATTGACCATGTGTCCTGGAAATTCACAGTTAATGGAATTGTGCTATTTCATCCTTGTCTTAGGTTTTTACCATTTTACTACATGTGTGGGCAGTCATTATACACACAACTGCTAAAAAATGTAAAATGCATGTGACTGAAGTGAAAGGCATTCCAATTTTTTAATCCTTAAGTGGCGATCCTTTATTTTCTTCCAATCTTTCACTATTCCCTAGCAACTTCTTTCTTCATCCACACAGTTAATGGTGAAGTAATTTTAGGACACTGTGTAATGCTCAGATTTGTTGCACATAATCAAATTGATTATGCACAATATACATAAAGTAAAGCTATCGATGAGGAAAGTAGAGTGTCACCGGTAGTATTAAGACTAATGATCGCTGAAAACATGCTGTTTTCGACGGCGACCTTTAGCGTTACTGTGGGATTCAGAATGTGACCGATGACGGTGTCTGCGTCAGGAGCTACCTGCAGAAGGACTGGGAGCAGCGCCAGAGCAGCCGCGCCCGACCTGGTCATGTGCTGTCCCCTGAACAAGAGGAGGCTGAACACCGCCAGTTGATGGAGTTCAACCGTGACGAGAACGCGCGCATGGCCGCAGAGCGCGAGACGAGGTAAGCGTGGATTTGCCACCGGATACCAGTTATTTGTTTATTTAAGATGCGTCACGTGACGTCGCTGTGGCGGTGTCTGAGCTGTCGGCCTGCGGCTCCGTCCAGTATATGATTGTGTTGCGGTCACATTTCACTGCAAGCTACCGCACGCCGGTGGATGACGATCGCCGTAATCTGTGCGGATGACGTTGGATCCCGGCCCCATGGACGTCTCCATCTCCACAGAAAGCTGTCAACACGATCCCCACTGACGGTGTTCTCGACGTACCCGCGTGATCTGGCCGCTGCGATTGCCACGGCTGGGCCGTCTGTCGACACGGCCCGCGGACGGCGGCGTCCTGCCCGTGCCAGTCCTGGCCGTCGCCTTATGTGGCGGTCAGGGTGGGCACTGACGGAGGCGTATTGCGGCAAACCGTCGCCTTTTGTGGCGGACAGAGCTGCCACTGACGGCGACATCTTACGGCACAGGTTGGCACACCAGGCTGATGAGATACGTCGCAAGGTGGAACGGCTGCAGGAGCAGGCTCTGCAGCAGCAGGAGCAGGATTACCAACACGCTGTACAGCTAATCCGGTCGCAGGAGGTGAGCTCGCGTACAACATCCCGTGTTTCTACCAGTGGAAAAACCTGGGTCCGTAATACACGAAGCACGCGTACGCCTTCACGTTATTTCAGCAGACCGACTGCAGCCATGCTCCTCCTTTTGCTTGCTGATGGCGATGCATGGGTTCAGGATTGCTTATCAGCAGTTCGTTGCTTGACGAAATGCTTTTTGCTTTGAATCATTAGACCTGGGAGTCTGTGATAAATACACACCCTGAAGGCTGAGCAAGTTGCAAAGATGAGGAAAGAATATGCTTCCAGTACGATTAATGACAATACTACACAAGTGCTATTATAATTTGCTTCTTTCCTTCTGAAAGGTCTTGCATTCCGTCATCAGCCATTTAAATGTTTAGTGGCGAGATAGAGCCTTGAATCCGAGGACAGCTCATGGATTTCACATGCCTTTGACGCTGATGTCCTCCAATACCCAAATTGTCTGCTCATCACTTCTTCAACCATTTTATGACCGATCTCTGAGCTCTCAATTGCTGGGGTTTCAATCACGTCATGGTTCTGTATCCTAAAGTGATGCAAATCCTTAACAAGCAGGTAGTTCAAATTAGCTTATCCATTCTCTTCCAAAACTGTAGAATGAGGGAGTGACTGATGAATTTGTGTTATGCATGTTTCCAACCAGGGTGGGCAGTTTTTACCGGTTTATTTTATACCATTGGCAAAAACCAATATGTCAAGAACTGTTTTGCTCATTTTTACCGGTAAGGTTCTTGAAAATACTTCCCTTGATTGTTTTCAGATATACAAGACATACTATTTGTACGTCTAGTAGTGTCACGTATTATGCAACATGTATGATATATATATATATATATATATATATATATATATATATATATATATATATATATATATATATATATCTATATATAAATATGCAAATTCGGAGATGGAAATATCACGTTAGGTGTAGAGATGGCACAGATTTTTGCCACTCTGTACTAGTTCTTTACCGTTTTTTTCGTACCGGTAGAGACTGGTTGACATGAAAAAAGCTAGTTATTCGCGGCGAAACCGAACCCCATTCCGAACATGTGCATTTGTTTCGCATTGTTTTTTTCGGCCCACCTACATGTCTTCACGTGCGGCAGGAAATCTCCAAGATGTACATCCCCCGGGACAAGCTGCAGGAAGCCATAGAGACAGCGCTCGCCAACGAAACCGACTACAACTACGCGATCGACAAAGACGGTGTGCGGTATGAGGGTCGGCTCACAAAGCCCTCCTAGCGGCGCTGTAGTCCCCGCAGCTATATCCAGGCCGGCTGTCGGCCTGCCCTGCTGGACGGCGGCTGACGTGGCGGCTGAGTGCGGTGTGTACAGACGCTGTGGTCCGGCCGGCTGACTGTCTGCCCTGCTGGATGACGGCTGAGTGCGGTGTGTACAGATGCTGTGGTCCGGCCGGCTGACTGTCTGCCCTGCTGGGTGATGGCTGAGTGTGGTGTGTACAGACGCTGTGGTCCGGCCGGCTGACTGTCTGCCCTGCTGGATGATGGCTGTGTGTGGTGCGTACAGATGCTGTGGTCCGGCCGGCTGACTGTCTGCCCTGCTGGACGGCGGCTGACGCGGCGGCTGAGTGTGGTGTGTACAGACGCTGTGGCCCGGCCGGCTGGATCAGCTGATTACGATCAGGGCCGCGGAACCGGGTCAACCAGTCGCAAGACGGGTCGGGGTTTCACGAGCCCTTTGGTCACCTCGTCGTAGTATGGTCAGGTCTGCTGAGTTGGGTTAGGTTCGTCCGGCCAGGTTAGCTGGTCACCGGTCGGGTCAGGGTTGGGTCAGCTCAAGTAGGTCAGTTGGTCACTTGGTCCGCCTGACTGGGCCAGCTGGACAGTCCTGGGTGATGTCAGCCTAAATGGGTCAATTGCCGAAGGTTGATTCACTCATCTGGGTTAGCTCCGCCGGCCTGAGTCAGCTGGTCACTGGTCGGATCAGCCTTGGGCCAGCCCAGACGGATCAGCCCATTCAGGTCAGGACTGCCCATCTGTTGGCTGATAGTGTCAGGTGATTGGAGTCGCACTGGCTGAAGTGTGCATCCGTGTCCATTGACACATGGATAACACGGCATCTCTCGAAAATGGCGAACTTGCTCATGCGAGTTCGTCACGAAATGTGCGCGGATGTGTTGAACTGTTACGAAACTGTTCTGCTTGACTAATGTCTGCAAAATCAAATATAACGTGCAATGGTTTCAGGGTTAGTTGAGGGCATGAATGAAGCATTCTGACATTTCATCTCGTATTGGATGCTGGGCTCTTTTAGTTGAAACTTGCTGTTCAGTAATCGGTGCGATAACATCAGATAACGTGTACTCCACTGGCCGTCTGACGAAGCTCTACATATACTTGCGTTTAGTGAGTCGAGAAACGCAGTTAAGCCCGCATTGTATGCAGCGATCATTGGCGTACGGTTACCCCGTAACGCACTAGGCAGACCATAAAAACCAACGAAATAGCACACTGCAAAAACAAGACAGACAGGCGGACGCAGCCATGTGATGACGTATTCCTGTGCATTTCTAAAGAGACATCTAAAGAGACAAAGAGCCATTCGATCAAGACATCCGTAGAGACATTTTCAGGGCTCGCCAGTTTAAAAATTGTTATGCCATGTACTTTATAGGCATAGCTGCGGTGTTATTTTTTAAATGCTCGGAATATGAAAGTACCGTGAACACATTTTCTCCTCTTACAGCCTTGCCCATTATTTTCTCTTCAATATGAACCCAAGCACATGCAAATCATTGCTGCAGCCAAATAGAGTAAAATAATCTAGCCCATGACATAGTTTGGAGGGCTTGGCCACGCAGTCAGTACACGCAAATATAAGTGTCTTCAATTGCAGGCCAACTCGATGAAGCAGACCAGCACGGATCGAGCTTACAAGGTCCAGGCATATTGATGTGTGGTGTGCCAAACGGCGGCTGCCGTGCCGGGTGAAGCGCGCGCGGCGTCCGACCGCGCACAGCGCTCGGGATCAGTGGAACCTTTTAGTGCCAGGCCATGTCTCGAAAACGGCTGGAGATGACTTCCTAATTTGTTTTCCATATATTTGTGCTTGTTCGATTAGAAGACTTGACCAAAAATGATCAAAAATTACCCGGCGAACTATGTATGTTCTTAACGGGTTAAAGTAGGGGAGCTGTAATTGGAACTGGATTGGAAGGGTGTATCCAGGAACATTTCGAGAAGTTTTATTCCATAGATTAGGATTGGAATGGCCAACTTAGAGGGTGTCACAAGGGTTTTTCCTTGGCTCCTCGTTGTTTACCTATTTTTACGTACACAGTGGCGTCCTTGCGCATCCAACCAATGGCGTCTTTCGGCTTGAACGAGTGATTTGATACATTGTTCGCCAACATGACGGAATGAGGAACGGGAGGTAGACATAGCAAAAGCAAAAAGATGAATAAGCACAATGAACAACATGAAACGTTATCATGAAATATAAACAAACATTAACAATGAGATGCTATCCAATGAACATCTTCCTGTATTGTTGTAAACGATTTATATTACAGCCTTCAACGGAGCTGAAAAGAGATAATTCCTCCAGTTTTGTGAGCCCAAATTATGCACTAAGGCGAAAAATCATAAGTGTTGTGATGTGAGGGAGGAATGTTACACTTCGTCCGTGCTGTATTAAATGATACAGTGGGACCATTCTTACACAAAGTTTGGACACCGATAAGCATTTTTGTGATCATCAAACTAGCTAAATACATTGAGACACACGGACGATCACTTTGCCAGGGACGAAGTGATTCAGCGACGGCGGATTTGTTTATGCGTAATCGCAATTGAAGTTGCTGATCTACGCATCACACTTACTTATCAAATGCTAATTGATTTGTTATCTTGAATTGTGGGGTCAGCTAAAAGGGGTACTTGCATTAATGTAAAAGTTGTACACTTCTATAATAAAGTATCAAAATAATATACTTACATTTCGGAACAGGCTGGAGAAGAACAGGATATAACAGAAACCTTAAAACAGTGCACAGCGGGAGTTCTGGCGAAGAAGTATTGGGAACGAGAAATTTGGGTGTTGGTGACACATCCGTACGTGAATAAGTGATACTGCAAAACAACAAAACAACAATAAACAAGCATTATAATCTCTATACTGCCCTGCATCCCTATCCCGGAAATAGCTCATGCGGGTCGGTGGAGACCGCCGACGCAAAACCTATACACGTGAACCTGTGGATTAGCCGTTTGCACAATCAAGAGCACACTTCACGGTCGTACTTTGTACCGCGATAGGCCTCTCTGACCGCTTATCTGGCTCCTCCCTTTGTGCTCAGACGCTGGCGGCTCTTGGCGAGTCCACTGACCGTTTTGCCCATCCGTGTGGTGTTTCGTCAGCCGGCGCTGGTGTCACTGTTGTCCGCTGTTGGTTTGTCGCGGCCAGACGGACGATTCGGTGGACACGGTCGGGTCAGCGAGTCGCCAGCCACTGAGAGCTGCCCAGACCGCCAGCGTGCGTGGCCGTCCCAGTGATCGGTGTCGGTAGCCAGCCTGCAGTCGCCATGCTGACCTTCCTGATCGCCGCCGGCGTCACCCTGCTCCTGTTCCGGGTGTACGTGGGCGCCGGGTCGCCTCGCACCATGTTTGACGTCTACTCGCGGCCCGGCATCTTCTACTATCCGAAAGTGGCCACGTGCTACCTGCTGTTGGTGCTGCGTCGCCTGTGGGCCGGGCACGGCACGTCGGCCGCCGCCGGCGACGGCGCAGCGCAGCAGACCGGCTACGGCGTCAAGTCCCGTGCCAGCGACGCTGACTTGGACTGCGTGCAGCAGCTGGGGCCTCACCCGAAGGCGCTGGACGCCGTGCTGATCCAGGGCGCCAACCGCGAGGGCGGCTGGCTGGTGGCGGCTGTGGCGCGCCGGCCGCACCACGTGCTCAACGTCATCCTGGTGGTGGGCGTGCCCGGCGTGGGCACACTGCAGCTGGAGCGCCACCCCGACACCACGCTGTTCGGCGCGGACGACGTGTACGGCGGCGAGGGCGTGCTGCTGCGGCCGCTGCAGTGCATGCGCCGCTGGAAGCTGGACTTCAGCGGTCAGATGCGGCTGCACGAGACGGGCCGACTGGTGGACGTCACGCTCGACCTGACCTACACTTCCGACCTGGCACGCTTCGACTTCGACACGGACATGGCGCCGCTGGCGGTGTCTCGCGCCATGGCCCTCGAGTCGTGGAGCCGCGAGTTCTTCCGCCGCCTGCGGGACGGCCACCAGACGCACTACGAGCAGATCGGCACCACGGCCGGCACGGTGACCGTCGCCGGCACCGAGCACCCACTGCGCGTCACTGGCATGCGCGACCACAGCTTCGCGCGTCGCCGCGACTGGACACTGCTGCACCGCTACGGCCTGCACACGCTCATTATGGATGACGGCACACGCGCGCAGGTGGGCGTCGTGTCGCAGCCCTACTCACTGTCGCGCCTCGAGATCGGCTACCTGTACACGCCCGAGGGCCGGCTGCACGCGCTCGACTGGTGCGACCTCGAGCTCGGCTACCACGGAGAGCAGGGTGACACGCCGCGCGACTACGGCTTCAGCTTCGCCGCCGGCGGGCGCACCTACCACGTGCTGGTGCGCGTGCAGGAGTCGCACGCAGTGCACATTGGCTGGGAGTGGGAGGCGCGCGTGCTGGAGCGCCGCTGCACCTACAGCGTGGACGGCGTGGCCGCACACGGCGTCTCCGAGTGGTACTACCGACACCACGGCGGCCGGCCGGACCAGTACTCGGCCTCCGATCCGGCTTGGGTCAAGGACATCCAGAAGTGAGGTCACGACGTCTGGTGAACGACAGAGCCATGGTGGACACAGGCCGATGGATGACGCGCCGGCCGTGTCAGTGGCGAGGGGGTCATCAAACCTAGGGTCTCGCGCCAACCGGCAGCGCAGCCTGACCGCAGTTCCGAGTTGTCAGGGCTCCAGTGTCGGTGGCGTAGCCGGTCAGTCTGGCCGGTGCTTCAGCTTATCCCGCCAGCCCGCCGGTGCTCAAGCGTGTTCCACTGCTTGTTGGTGTTTCAATGTACCCGTAGGCCTGCCGGTGTTCCAGTGTACCCAGTCGGCCTGACTGAGTTCTAGCGTCGGCGAGTAACGCCAGCCGCTCGGAGAAGCCAGATGTTCGGCCAAATGCGGTATAAACGGACACATTGATCGGCTCCCAATGAAGCCTTTAAGTATGCATATATATGCGCGTGATAAACTTGCCCCAATGCCGTTTTCATGCTGAAACTACGTTGTGAAATTCGCGGAGTTCACGTCCAATGTGTGTTATTACAAATATCTGGCTTCTTGGCTCTTTTATTGTTTAAAAAAAAACAATCGAGATGTTAGTGTCCCGGTAGTCCATGGACGTGTGAAACACGAGCAGCACCCAACTCGAGTTATTAGCGTCCGCAGTAGCGGAGTAGTGAAACATCAAAAAGTACTGCAGAGTTTGCCGTGTGCGACGTACTCTGGCGCTGTACTCGGGCACGTCGTCACACTCGGAATAAAGTCACGTCGTGTTGGACAAGGAACTCGTAACTACTCAGCCTACGGACTCTTGATCAATATATTTGTTCCGACACCACCAACACCAATGAAATGCAAGCTGAAGGAGACTGCACAGCCGGAGGTAGTACACAGGCGAAACGTACCGTCCGATACACCGGCACCAGCCAGAATATATACTGACTGCAGTGTAGCGACATGCTCAAGACGCCGGTATATCCTGGCGCTGGCTACCCTAGTCATGGGCACCGATGAATCGAAAAATGACACTGGGCCAATCATGTGCTTCACCAGTCACTTCCCGACACATACGGAGCTTCGGCACGTTCTCCCACATGCGTGGCGACGGACATCTCTACCATGGCTGTTTCAGGTGTTATTCGGCACAGGGATTACCTCGCGACCAATTCCGCATATCAATTGTTCCACGGAGGGCAGTAGGACGCGGTGCACCTGGACAGTGAACGCAAAACAAAGTACAAGTACATCTCGTGGTGGTACCTCATCAGCTCGACTTTAGGCGTCATGGTACCGTACCTCTTTACAGCCATGACAAGTGTGTCTAGTGTGGGCTGGAACAATTTGCTTTGTTGTCATGTTAGAACAGCAGATAATCGGGAGTAAATATTCTAGGCATTCCTGGATGGTGCACCAGGTGCGACCGGACTTGCTTATCATAACATGGCGCCTCGAGTTCCGCCGGATGAAAATGTGATGAGTTGCGCATCGTAGATCTCTTTCCTGCCGTAGCATTAAACATCATCGATGGGTTCTTTTCCTTACGAAGCTATTTATATTTTATACATGGAGACGCTTGTATTGTTGCACCTCTCAATACACACAAAGAATACATCATAAACGTCGTGGCTTATGGCCTATGCGTGAAGAAAAAAAAACAATGCGGTTGTTCATGCTTTAACAATTTGGCGTGGATAAGTAAACGAATAGGATCACGGACCTTGCCACAAAACGGCAAGAGGATGGATGGGCTATACACAATGTGTTATAATTAGCCTATTACATGGCTGCCACAACTCTAATACGACAGCTTTACGATCAATATTCACATGAAACACGAACGTGTAACAAGCAGAATACCTTAATGAAGCATACGCAGGCGATGAATGAGTTTCGTGTTTATACCGTGACGCAGAAAGTAAGTATCGAGATGCTGGACAGGAATGCTGTTGACGAAGCACCGATGGGGAGTCGCATTATGCATAGCAATATCGATAACCTGGGGACGAGTAACATGCCTCCTCGGGTGGCGCGACACCCCACCTCAGCATTTTTGCGCGTCCGACATCAATGGTCGAACTCGCTCAACAAGCAACCGCTAAGAGGCACCAACCTCCAGCATCCCACCACCAGCCGATCAGTGGATACAAAACAGCACCAGAGCGACTCGAGGAGCATCCGCCAACTGCGCCAGCAGCCCGGCTAAAGTACGTCTGCCAAGTTCCAACTAGTCGATCCAATGCCTGCTCCGGTAGCCAGCCTGTAGACAGCTCCGATAGCCATCCGTGTGATGCTGGACGATAGTCCGGCGTCACACTATTTCGACCTCGATGAAGCCTACGACTGCTGATCAGTCGCAGGCTACATCGTCATTCGCTGGGCTGGCGACAGTCTACTGACAGAACGTGGCACGGACAGTTCTACGCATACGCCCGACGGCCTTCTTATGATCATGGCGTACACTGTTCGTCCCGCCATCACGTCCGTGGTTTCCGAATCACGTTAATCAGCCGACTTCGCACATTGTATCACACACATCCGCCGACAAAAAGCGTCGTCGTGCCGCACATCCACAGCTAGCTAGAAGTACGACCACGAGTCCGACTCGTTGTCGAACGACACAAAAAAGCCGAGGATCGTCAGGAATATGACGATGTTGCCGGTGAACACCAGCGCACACGCGCCCCACTGGATCACCGGTTCGGCTACGGGTGCGTGTGCCAGCACGATCGGGAGGCCGAACGCCGAGACGACGATGCCGGCCGTGAGGAAGACGGCCAGCTCCATGCACGTGTTGCTGCCGCCTGTGTCCTCGGTGTGGCGACGGGCGATGCAGTAGGGGAGCGGCGCCAACATGTAGAATACGACGACGAAGCACGGCCACCAATTCTGGTACTGCGGCAACGCGCACGCCAGCAGCACAAACATGATGCCCACCGCGCCGACAAGTGCCAGCAGGACCAGGCCCTTCACAGCTCCTGCCATTGTGTGTGTCAGTGGAACTGTAGCAACAGGTGAGGTGACTGAAACAGAAGGGCATGCTGTCACCGTGGATATTCAATATCATCATTACGCACAAGGTCAGAATAAGCTTCAATCAGATTGGGGAAGGAAATTAACTGTTGAGGGAGCATGTGGACAAAGGGACACTCCTGCCTAATACCCATGCGAATTCATTGCTGGTAGCCAAAGGATGGTTTCACACTATTGCCCATCAATATTATTCTTAGCACTACAGATGCCACTACTTACGATAAAGGCCACTATGTTGAACACCACTTATCATAATCCTGAATCAGCAAAAACGATTATATAAAAACTGCACATAATCACATTAGATGAAATGCAATGCCTTATAAATCCTAGTTTTTGAAAAATACACCTAGCAGACGCCCATAAATATGCACTGCATGTGTTGGTGTTAGTTCAAATGCACATTTACCCAGTTTTAAAGGAATACAGGTGACATGATTAAATGAACATAAGTTTGGAGGAGTTTACATACATATATTCACCTGATTAATATTTCATTGATGATCTTCTCAAAGCATAGGTATAAGTATATGAAAAGCTTTGTGATGCCCAATATATGAAGGGAATAGATAGGCCTAAATGAATTGAGGGTGGGTAGCATACCACACACAGTTCCACTAAGCAGCAGCATTTGGGGAGTAATGTTTGCAAATGTTGGCAAAGCAAACATTTGTGAAGTAAACACATTATACACATGGCTTTCCCACTAAGCAGTAGAGAACAGATGTGCTCAATATCTGCTTTTGAAAGTGCTATTGAATGCACATGAAATGCCACTACAATGCACATTAGGGCCAGTAGCAGAATAGTGGTGTTTCATTCAATTTCTAGACCAACTCTATTCTAGGAAGAAACCTAGGATAATATGTAATAAACAGAGAGCAAAAATTAAACATGAGAAAACAATAGTATTACCATTAGAATAATGCTGGCCATAATGTCCATACAAAATTCAGAGCATGGTCACTACATGTTCAGCATATAGGCTGCATGCACAATACCATATGTACAGACAAGATGCCCTTCCAGTCTGGGTGCACCCCAGCCCATTCATTTTTCCTGCCAGATGTGCCCTACAGGTGCTTTTGCAGTGGAGCCTCTTCAAAGAAATGGCCCCTCCAGACAAATGCCCCCATGGAAATTCCTGGATCAACTCCTGATGGTGTGGCCATAATCAATCTTGGCTTGTTCTGGAGGTCAATATGGATATTCATTGCATGGCCAGGCTTTAATTGAGTATTTCCTGTTCTTTACTTCCATGAGCAAATGTTGGTACATCAGGCAACATATATGATAGTGTAAAATAATATAAAGTGAAACATCAACCAGCAGCCCTGACAATCAGCAAATGTGTGATAAGGTTAAAAACAAAGCCACACTGAGATTTGAACCCCAACCACCAGCAAAGTGAATGCCCTAACCAACCAACTTATGCTAATTTGTCCATACCTTGTCCACAGGAACATGTGGTGTAGATTATACCAACTGGGGAGATATGGTTGTTACACACCACTTTAGAAAAAGGCCAGCATCCATAATCTTGTTTGTTTATTGGGTGGTTCACGACACACTTTATGCACATTTACAGCTAATGACGCTGCCCACATTGTTTCGCCTGTTGGCCGCAGGATTGAGAAATGTCCTGAGCGGCACTAGTATCGAACCCGGGACCTTTGGTACCCATAGCCTGATACCTTAACCACTTGGCCATCCCTGCCCCACATCCATTATCTTGCCTTAGACTTAGCTTTAATAATTATTTAATGTCTAGGTATATACTTACCCAGGTACCAAGGTAGGTAGGTAGGTATCTGCACAAAAATGTATGTCTTAAGCTGGTTGATGAATTATTTAGATTTATCTTTCCACTACAATGTTTATGAATGTGACTAAGATGATGTGACCACTCATTCTCTGCACAAATGCCTACTAAAAATGTAATTTTCAAGACAAAATAAAAATGCAACAAAACCTAGGCTTAGGTAACCCCCATTTGAGGAAAAATCAAAGTTTAAGTTTCAGACAATTTTCCTTTTCATTTTCCAAATTCTTCAAAGCCAAACCAAACCTGATTTGTACATTTTCTGAATGGTGTTTTGGGATTGTTTTTTAATACTACATTTATGAATGTGATTCAAAAGATGTGACCATTTGTTTTCTCTAGAAATGTTTACTTTTCAATTTGAACAATGACATAGTCACATCAGTACAGTGTGATGACTTGATATGCATGGCACTGAGGTTTTGACTAGCTAATGCTACAAGCAGTTCACATACCTTAATGAGATGGTCCCAGCACAAAACATGCCACAGTTCCAGGCAGGGTCTATTCCAGGCAGGTTTTAAGACAAAATACCTCCTGATAAACATAACCTGATTTTGAAGAAATTTAATCTCTATTTTCTCAAAATTCTGGAAACATTTATGCAAAAATTTTACAACTTATTTAACAGTGATAGATACAATTGACAATGTCAAAGGTCTGTGGTTTATACCCCTGATGCCTTGAGAAGAAACTTTTGAATCTTGTGGCAGTGGAATTTGAGCAACAATTTGAGCAACAACCCCACTGGTAATGACACCATGTTGTCAGAAAATTTTTGAACTTACCTCTGCCTGCTTGTCCTCAAAATAAATCTGAACAATTATCTAAGATATCTAGCACATCTGATGCACCACAAGGCTAAGCTTACATTGATACAAGTGGTGTGCACGGCCATATGTGGTTTCCCTGCATACTGCTAAAGATATAAATAATGGAATAACAAATAACCTAACCTAACCTAGACTAAGACAATGTAGCATAATATATGCAATATTATTGCAAAATATAATATAATATAATCTAACCCAACCTAACTTAACCTAACCAGGAAACAGAAATCATCCCCCAAAAATTCAGCCATGATGTCATGACATATATGCAACCTTGACAACTCTGCCTTTATAGATAAGAGCAATCACAAGGAACTCTCGGCCTTGTGGATGCATGGGCTGCAAGTATTTCTTTTTGGGAATACTTGTCCAATTAGGGCAGAGACATAAGATTATTGGTGTCCAAGAGTATTAAATCGAGTGTGTTAAGTGTTGAATTTCTTATTTATCATGTGTGACATACCTGGCATGGAAAACTATATGATGGGCTATACATGTGGAATGAAGATTATGATCATGTATTTCTTTGTCACCTGAAAAAGTAATAATTTGCAAAGGAAACAAGTGGTCGCATCATCTTAGACATGTCAAAAATGTTGCATGCCAAAAAAAAATTCACAAAAATTAGCATTCACCTTGAACCTGATATTTACCATGATGCCTATCTGGGCTTTAGGGTGCACCGATCATGTTGATCATATAGCAATAATGCCTATCTACCTGTGTAAGTAGCCACCTAGGTCTGTTGAGCTGTTTTTAACACGTCTCTCAGCAGGGACGCAGCGCTTCATCTTCCCTCCAAACTGTACCCCCCAAATGTATGCCAACATGGCTGCAAAACATTACATGTTCATGGCATATTTTTAGAGGGATTTGAAGCTGAAGCCTCACTTAGAGAATGATGTCCTCATTAAGTAGGTATATACTTACAGAATCTTTCCTCCGTGCCTTTAATCTTTATCTCATTTAACACTGTACGCGCTCTACTACAAATATTACGACCTTGGAATCAATTTTTCCTCCACAGAATCTGGCAACAATTTGCACCACAAGCTGAGCCCACCCGAAACCGTGCCCGAAACACTAGAATTTGGTATTTCAGAAGCTAATTTGATATTCAACTTTGAAAGTGCTATAATTTACCTCTATAATAACGAGTATATACATATATATATATATATATCGAGCTCATTGAATGTTATAAGTACATCATGCGGATTTACAGAGAGGTAGGAGGTAGGCATTTAGGATTACACATTGCTAAAAACATATGAATTCTACTCCATTGTTGTTGTGATCAAATCATTTGAAGCCTATCTTTGCGGTGCCACTTTTAAAGCATAATGTTATGCACTGCATGTATCTATTAGTTTAACGTAAAATAAGGAAAATTTGTTTGACGAGGGTTGTTTTTTGGTTTAAGAGATGTACGCGAATATACATAAATTATGAGGTAGCTTTTCTGTCTTCCGAGGAAGGGTCAAGTGATAACATTGATGCACATGTAATGTTCCTCGCCGGAGCGCTAAATAATTTATATGCTAAAATAAGAAAACTCTACAATTTACAGAAGATTCTGTAATCAGTCTACACTGATTACAGAAGCTCGACATCTTCTGACGTCATTTCATGCCAGACACATTCCCGAACGTGAGACGAAACTGACGCAATTACGACGAAGGTACTAATACTTTCGTCGCAATACTGTGATTACTCATAATTCATCAAATTCGATACGGGTAATTTCGTAGAAGCGCATGGAACCTTACTCATTGTGAACAGTAATAATTGGGATGCCGATTTTATCCCAGTTCTAATAAAAAACACGTTTTAAGCTGTTGGGTGGAAGTAATATCCAGTTAATTTCAACATCTTGATAGGTACTTATGTATCTAAGTGCATACTTATGTATCTAGCAGCTCAGTTTCTTCTATTTGATTAGGTACTCGTTGGATAAAAATATCAATAATAAAGTGCATATTGTGTTAATTGCAGAACAAAGTATCATAAATTTGTAGTTTCATGTAATTTTTGAATGCATGCAATTTATATTTCAACAAAATGTTTATGAATGTGGTTCAAATAATGTAACTGCTCATTTCCTCTATAGATGCATGCTTTTCAGCTGGCAGGTGAAATTTCACCAAGAAAGGGGATTGAAGTTGAGTAATGTACCTAGCACAATAGTGTTCAAAAGAAGGAAAAGGTGTAATATAACACAACCTAGTCTAATTCCCCATGTGGGGAAATGTTAATGTGTTTTTAATGGTGCATTTTCCAACATTTATGATTCTCAAAAATGTTAAACTTAAAATGTAGTACCTCTTATTGCAGTGTAAGGTAGCTATAAGACAAGTTTTACAAACATTTTACCTCCACGTAGCATACAAAGTGGTTAGGTTTGGGTAGGTTGGGTTAAGTGTTTGCTGTTAATTAGAAACAAAACACATTTTTTCCAAAATTTATTTTTTGGTGATGTTTTGCCTTTTCTTAGGTTAGGCTAGATTTAGAAGTTCAATTTTGTTTTGGAATAAAGAAATTGTTTGGAATTGGTCCTTTTTTAAAACAATAATTTGCTTTCTTGCATGGAAGGCTAAACTAGGTTTGATAATGTTTTGTGATATCTTTTTTCCTACATTTTGAACACTGCTTTTTATAATATATTACCCACCTCAAACCCCCTTTTTGGATGTTATTTTGCTTCCAAAATGGAAAAGTATGGCTTTGCAGGTGAAATTAATGAATTGTCACATAATGCTCATCACATTTGTAAACTTTGCATTAACAAGCATTCCAAGAAATCTGAATTTATCTTAAACTGAAAATTTACCAAATAGCCTAACATAATCTGACCTAACTTTGCCCAATCAGTTTTTGAAGATGAATTGCTATTTTAAAGAACTATTATGAATTATTTAAACTGTTTTCCAACTGAAGAGCAATGTCTAACCTAGTCTAATCTGACCAAGCCTAACACCTGTGTTTCATAGAAGTAACATGCATGTACAACTTGTCTTGCAGATACCTTAAAGTGCCATGGTACCATACCATGTGTTTACTATGTCATGTTTGTGATCAGTTGTGAAGAATAATGATGCATTGTGAATTACTTTGGGTAAATTTGTGCTTTAAGGTATTTAAGAACTTATTGGAATATCTTCTTGGAATGCAATGTTTATGAACATGCTTAACATGATGTGGCCACTCATTTTCTGCACAATCCATGCTTTGCTTTGCTTGTTGTTGGGAAATGGAGCTTAAAAAGTAGCATAGAATTGAAAGATATTGCAGAACCCAATCATACCTATGCTTACCTCCCATGTCATGAAGTATAAAAATGTAAAAGTTCACTTTTTTCCTTCACAAAATTATTAACTAAAAAAACCTAATGTAACATGGCTTAATCTGGTCTTTTAAAACACATTATAATTTATTTGCCAAGTATCTCAATTGCATTTGGAAAACTTCCTAATATAAATCCTAACATTACGTAACCTAACCTCGAAATCTAACTGAGCATAAGTATCTTGTTTGCTTCATGGATATAAAATATATGTAAAACTTGACCATGAACACCTTAAAGCACAATAACAAAACTATGGGTTCAAAGCTAGTTTTATTATTCCAACCTGGTGGTTTAAACCAGCTGGACTAATTCTGCTGACAAATTTTGTACATGTCACAAATGTACAATTCTGGGATATGCCATGGAGGAAATGCAGGAAATGCATTGTCATCAACAATCATCTACCATATAAACTGTGCTCATGATGGCTATTGAGTTTGTATCATTATAGTCAAATGTTTTGGTGGCAATGTCACAAAATTATGTTTAATTTCAGGGAACCCTGCACTTGATGACTTATGATAAGATCCAAACTAAATGCACCTGCTGGTAGAATTTATGAGAGCTTGGTATTCTAGTTGCATACATAAATATTGATGTCATTTGTCGGAAATACTTGACACTTCAGAAGTATCAAGTATTTCCGAGAGGACATAAAAATATCCCGGTGTGATGACTATGGCAGACTATCTTGGTTTGGATCGCGAATTTCTCCTAAAAACGAATTCATTTGTGGATCACTAGACGTGTACTACATAGCACCCTACAACACGTCGGTAATCTGACATTTGAGTTCATCAACAAGCTGAATATTTGGCATTTTCCAAAATGAAATATAACCAAATGCAATTACATGTGCATATTCAGAACACCGCCAATCAAAAAATCCTGTCTCGCTTATACTGTGTGAGTCCGACGCAGCATTGCGGGCATTTGTGAAATTAATGCACTTGCACTTTTGTAGTTGACAAAAACAAAAAACAGAGGAAGCATTGTTAATAGTAAACAGCAATTACAACAAAACGATGTTCCAGTTATGGGCGAAAAATGACCCTAGATGTCGACACGCCCCTAAACTCCAATCCACCACCACCACCACCACAAAACGATGTTTCTGCTCCTTGGAAAGCATTTGCAGAGCTATGGAGTTGGTATATGTTATGGACGCAGCGAACCATGGGCATCAGGCAATTACTTACCGAATGAAGTTATACGCTTCGTATGTTATATCTTATATAGCATATAAGATATAACATATAACATTATATATCTCTTTTAGATATATCTTAATATGCTTCGTCGTTTCCATGTTGCTCGGGCTCGGAAGAATTGCGCAGGAGCCCCCGGCACATCGTGCCAAAAACTGGAACCGTGACTCAGATAACATGAAGTTGGACTCGCAAAATATTAGCAGGGAACCCAATAATAAGTCCGGGCTAGCACAATCCCTTTGGAGCCTCAAATATCTCGCCAGAGACCCGGAAAATCGCGTAGGGCCCCGAAAAAAATGTTCGGCACGGATCCCGAAAGATATATCTGTTCCAGACAATCGTTTCGGAGCCTCACATTCGGCGCCAAAGGCTCCTCAAAATCTTGTAGGGCCCCGACAATCCGGGACCCCAGACAGGATTGCGCCGGATCATGCAAAATCACGCCGAGGTCCACAAGTCTCACCGGGATTCAGAAATGCGACCCGGGCTAACAATTCAAAAGTGGTCTCGAAAAAAAACGTCGAGCCCAGACAACTCGCATCGTAGTCCCCGTAACTCGCGTCGGAGCCCAGAAGACGCGTACCTGGGTCTACCAAATTGCCCCGGGGCTCCCAAAAAAATCGCATCTGATTCTCTAAAATCGTGCAGGGGTCCAAAGCATTCCCGTCGGGTTCTAGAAATTTCATTGCGGACCCTATACAAGTACAGCGGGGACACATTAAATGACCACGGGACACGGCAAAGTAATCCGCCACCCACCCCCACCTAGAAAGTTGAACAGGGACACAACAATCAATCCCGACTTAGACGATCGCTCTGTATCTCCGTGAATGCGTGCATGGAGTCCTCAAAATCGCGTTGAACCCTGGCAAAAACGTTCCTGGCCCGAACAAAATCGTGTCGTACCCAAACGTCGCACTGGGACCAGAAAAAACGGGTTGGGCTCAGCAAAAATTTAGAAGAGGTCGAAAAAATCGCGTCGGGTCAAGAAACTCGCGTCCTAGCCCCGAAACTGGCGCCTGGACCAGAAAGTCGCGTCAGATTCAACAAAAATAACGTTGGGACACCGAGATCACATTGGGCCACCAAACAATTCCTGTCTAGAAAACCACGGTGCCTGAAACTGCCTGGAACCCGAAAACCTACCGGAACCCTCCAAAACGCATCGGTTACCGGGGGAGAGCCACAGAGCTTTTCAATATGTACCTGGGCTCTGAATAAACACACCAGAAGTCTTAAAGGCACTGAAGGTCTTTAAAACACGTTGGAACCCTCAAAACATACCGTGACCCTCGAAGCATACCATGGCCGCAAAGACGGCATACGGTGCCTCAAAAACAGACCGGGTCTCTAAAAAATGGCGTGGCCGATAAACACGCGCCGGGACAACAAGTAAAAGCATCGAGGCCTTCAAAAAACGCGCCGGTCCCTAAAGGAAATATCTTGAGTCTACAAAAATAAAGAAGGAAATGAACACGGCTGGTCTAAAAAAAATTCCCAGGGGACTAAAGATACGCTTAGGCCATAAACACATCAATGGAAAATAGTGCTCGAAATCCGGTGACATAAAATAGGGGTAGGTAAAAGTTGGGCACCCTCCAAATACGTCTCCGCTCCCCCGGACGCCAATCGTAGGTACACCACCGCGGAGGTTGGGGAAGAGAGCTCCGGCGCCGATTTTTTTTCCCGCCAAAACCGGTGGGCTAGATTCGCCGCTACACATGGCAATGGCTTAATCTGGTCTAGTCTGTAAAATATTATGGAAATGTGGACAAGGTGCTTTATCACAATGTTCCATATTCCATACTGACCAAGTCAATATAGTGCAAAGCACCAAAACACATGAAACAAGGAAAAACAACATACCACAAAATGGCAGATCAGCATAGACAACACGAATCAGAACTTTGAAACAAAAGCAAACAAAAACGAAGCACAACCATTAAATACATGGGTGTTAAGATGAAGTATCCATCAATATAATTTCTGTTCAATTCTTATACTTAGTGATTTTGATTCTATTTATATATTTCTGCATGCATTTGTAGGTGGTATTTAGCGTCAACAAGTTGTTCTGTTCTCTGCGATATAATACAAAAGAACAATATATGAGATGCAAAATTGTTGTATTCGCATGCTATCTATTTGGTATTTCAGACTCGTGCAGGCGGTGCTTCTATATATGAAATACAACATGTAAGCTTGCTTTTTAACTGCTGTATTCTACTTCGGATTCGTGGTATTTTCATCTGCTATATTTGGATTCGGCTTTGGCTTCATAACTGTATTGTGGGTTCGCCTTCGAAGCCGACAGCCCGACCTCGTCCCCACGTCTGAGCTGCATATTTCGTGTTGTTGCACAACGTTTAGCAGCGTTCACTTCAGCGGAATTAATAAGGAAAGGACATGATATTAAGTTAGTCAGATACATCTAACTGGTCCGGCATGCCGGATACATATTATATGTCCACCTTATCCAGGTACGATATTTCTCCAGCGATCAAGTCATCCGGTGACGGTAGGAGTGTGTAGCATGGGACTGCTGAACGCACTGGCCCAAGCGTTGGGCCTCCGGAAAAAGGAGGTGAATGTGATTGTGGTTGGCCTAGACAACAGTGGCAAGACGACCATTCTGAACCATTTCAAGCCTGACCTGGAGCGGTCGGCAGACATCGTACCCACCGTCGGCTTCAGCATGGAGCGCTTCAAAGGTGGGTTGTGATCACCTGGTGGCTGGGGTGACAGTGTTGCCATGATTATCTGGTGCGACAAGTTGGCTGCTTGTACTGGAATGTTTGAGATGTTTGGAAGTGCTGGAGGGAAGTAAGATTGAGTGGTCGCTAAATTTATCTGACCAGTACTAATGTGATGAGGATCTCCAAACCCGTCAAATGCTTCACGGTCGGATTCCGAGCCACGGCGCTGTTAGCGATTCGTGCCCTACTGCTATGATAGGGGCATTCTGTGGCTGTCCCAGCTTAATACGTCGTATGCAACATATCTACTTTATCCGTCACTTTTTGCGCATGTCATTGTTTTCCTGAAGCCATGCTTGCAAGCGAGAGCGAAGCCCAAGGAAGTCCTTGCGTATGGTACACACCTCCGTCTGAGGGACTCGAGCTGATGGTTTTTAAGTCGTAATAACGTTTTTAACAGCGTTTCAGTTTATTCTCTTGGCAGTTAGAGTCAGACTTACTAAAGGTCATAAGTAATAAGAGCTGCATGACCCATTTGGGTTAAATCTCTTTATGGAAGATTCCATTGGAAGAGATAATAAGAGATTGAACCTTGGTACTCAATGTTATATTCTGCATTCTTGGAAACTATCGGCTCCATTGTGCTTCCATGGTCAACATCTTCAGAATAGCCTACACGAAGGCCGGTACTGAATCCTCTGCCGTGCACACCTACTACTAGCATAATTCCCCATTTGTAAGCATTATCAGTCATACAAAATCCAGGGGCTTACGAGAATCAGAGGGCCCATCGTAAGGGAAAGCTACGATATGCAACATGTCATATCTACCTAACGAAATGTCGTATTCTGACTCCCTAAAAGGACATCAAACATTTTCGTAAGCACACGCAATGGAGGACTCTCTGTTACCTCCTTAGGAACCCCATTGCAATGATTTACTACTCTGCCGTCCAGCGGCAAAAGGACGTATCCCAGGTAGCGCACATGTTCTAGCGGGCTGTGTTTGTGTTGTAGAAATTGTCTGAGATACTAGTTCGACAACAAGGAATTGTCTTATTTTATTCAAACCGGTGTCGAGCAAACATTTTCATGACACCTTTTATCCACAATGTAAATTAGCTTTTGGAAACAATACAGAAAAGGTATTCTACCTCTGCTTTTTGCAGTAAAAGCAAGTGAGACAAATAGACGCATCAGTGAAAACTCAGCTAGGAAGACGTATCTCTGGTCGATACGACTTTTTGATGGAGGAGTTGTATCCGCAGATATTACACGTCGAACACCAGTTGGAAGTCTCGGTTCCTTGCATTTGAACCCAATTCAATCATATGCTTGGAATACTTGTTCCCAGCTATGGGTGTCGATTTGTATTTCTTTGTCGAGAATCAGGCATCCGCAATGTTAGCCCCCACTATATCTCAGATGCGTCGTTTTGCCACCTTCGCATCACGGTGGTCCTTTGGCAAAAGGGTGCACGATAGTTTAAATTTATTTTCCTATTCAAAATGATGTTCCAGGGAATATGCGTAACTTCAGCGGATGTATTCTTCTAGATACGTTTTTATGCCATTGCACAAAAGCTAAAACGACAGGAGATACGTCTCTGCATGCATGCGTTCTTTTGCCTGAGAAAGTTTATTCAATTTTATGGATACGCCCTGATGAAAAACTAAGTACACCGAAAATTTGTTTCAGACATTTTTAAAAGCGACATTCTAGAAGAAAAACCGTCTCTTCGACGGTTTTAATGATAAATACCTCATGTTGGTTAAAATCATGCGTCCTTTTACCTTTGGGCGGCAGTACTTTGGCTACTCGTCATCTGTCATTTACATTCACTGGGTTCCCTCGGTAATTCCCTGAATAAAGCAGTGCGGTTGGCTTTGTTGACGTCAAGGTCAGCGACACCAAACAATTATCGACTGCATTCTCAAACAGTTGCAATGATGGACACTCCGTCACCTATTAAGGGCCTGTCATGGTCGGATCTGCCCAGTGCACACCGGACATCAATTCCACTCCCAATTCCAATGCCCGTAGTGCGCAACTCTGGTGTAAAATGACTCACTTGCTACCATTTTTGCTTCCGATAGTTATTATTAATTCCATTTAGAACATAAGATCCAGCCTGCCATGTCTTCAGCATGGCTAAGTTAAACACGTTGTTCATACCGATCAGCCAGTGTTGATAGAATATCACGTCCAAATACTTATTTGTTGCATCCTTTCGTCTATCTACGGAATTATCACTTGGCGTTTGATAAGCTTTCCGAATTGAAAGGTGTGCTAAGTTCTAAGCTTCTGAACCCTTTCTTGATATACCGTTTTAATTACTCCCATGGACACCTGAGTTTTAGGCAAGCTTCAGAAATCGACATTGAAATAGATGGTGGCGTATGTCATATCTGCTTTCGTACCGATCTTGACATCTAGGATATGTGGATAGATATTCAGGGTAGTGTAATTTTAACGCAATCTTACGCCATTGCAAAAAAAACTAGGATCTCGTGATCCTAGTTATTAATTTTATTTTTTATCCTAGTTTTTTTAAGTTACTCAGTCATTCGGGACATTTGCATTGCTAACTGCTTGGAGGGGTGGCATCCGGAATCTTCTCGTCCACCTGAACTCGCCAATAACCATCCGAGATTAACACCACTCCGTCCGCGTCCGCTCCTCCCTTACATCTCGGCTGACACCACCGTATCCACTCTCCATATCAAGACCGGCATTACCCTTGCCCGTGCCTCCGCAGCTGACACTAGCTGTGTGTGGTCGACAGCTAATTCGCTGCAGTTCACGGCTTTCGACATGTCGGGCCAAGGCCGCTACCGCAACCTGTGGGAGCACTACTACCGCGACTGCGACGCCATCGTCTTCGTGGTGGACAGCAGCGACAAGCTGCGCATGGTGGTGGCCAAGGACGAGCTGGACGCACTGCTGCAGCACCCCGACATCCGCGACCGCCGCATGCCACTTCTCTTCTTCGCCAACAAGATGGACCTGAAGGAGGCGATGTCGTCGGTCAAGGTGACCATGATGCTCGGTCTCGAGAAGATGGAGAATAAGCAGTTTCACATCTGCGCCAGCAACGCACTGACCGGCGACGGCCTGAGCGACGGCATCGAGTGGCTGACCCATCAGCTCAGGGACGGCAAGGCCAAGTGAGCAGCTGGCTGCCCGATGACCCGGCCCGGTGGCACGCCTCGGCCGGCCAATGACCCGGCTCGGTGGCACGCCTCGGCCGGCCAATGACCCGGCTCGGTGGCACGCCACGCCTGGCTGATGACCCGGCTCTGTGGCACGCCACGCCTGGCTGATGACCCGGCTCTGTGGCACGCCTCGGCTGGCCGATGACCCGGCTCGGTGGCACGCCACAGCCGGCCAATAACCCGGCTCTGTGGCACGCCACGCCTGGCTGATGACCCGGCTCTGTGGCACGCCTCGGCTGGCCGATGACCCGGCTCGGTGGCACGCCACGGCCGGCTGGCTGGCCGATGACCCGGCTCGGTGGCACGCCTCGGCTGGCCGATGACCCGGCTCGGTGGCACGCCACGGCCGGCTGGCTGGCCGATGACCCGGCTCGGTGGCACGCCACGGCCAGCGGCTCGCCGCCGCAGCCCCTCAGTCCGTGGTGGCCGCGGACGCTGGTCTGCACGTGGTGCCTTCGGCGGGTATCGTCGACCTAGCATCGTCGTGTGTCGGGACCGTGTTTTGTCTTCGAGTGGTAGCCGATGACAGCCTTCGGTGGTGTCTGCTACTGGGAGTCACCGCGACACCCAACGCCCGTGGTGTTCGCCGGCGCTTTTACTTCCTGATCTCGCTCGTCTAGTCACATCTCGGATGCGATTTTGTTGAGCTTTTTGCTACACTAGTCATAATGTCGAAAGTTTGCTTCGACTTTGCAGCACCACGCTGCTATCGGATGTGTCGAATGAGCCTCACAGAAGCGGGTCGTCAGTGGATTTTCGGTGTGGTTAAGTCGATATGCTGTTATGTTATCTCGTGTACGCACAGTCGCAAAGCAATATTTTCGTGGCCTTTCGAGCCGTCCATGCATCCGTCCAAGCTTTCGATGCCGTTCGAATGTGGAAAACTAGTACTAGTGTTCAGTTCCTTATCCAAGGTATTCCAATGTTTGCATCTTGAATGTTGTCAATCACAGATCGAATTATGGGTGGAGCACCAGCAGCCAGTGAGATTCCGAATAACTGATATCATTTTTGCTCTCAAAATCGAACGCACAAGCTGGTGACTACTAGTCTAGTGTGATTCCGATGTTTGTGCTCCGTGTAGGTCGGGCCTCGTTTTCCATGTTGACGGGAGGGCCAATGTCCCCAGGCAGTGCTCATTTCCCATTGCTTTAGCATGCTGAGAGTGCTGGAGTTTGGCTTGTTCCGACGGTGGCCCCACATTTGCCAATGGTCACCCTTTCCTTCGAAATTCATTAAAAGAGCCCATGTATGCAGGTATTTCAAAATATTATCCACGTAACCACGTTCTTGTCACAACATGGCTGACGTGTGGTGTATGCAGGTGGTATTTGGGTGGTATTTGTGCTAGGCGATACCTCGGCAGCAACAGTAGCGATAATTCCTCGCGTTCTGTGAGCACCGTGCTGTGGTCCAAAATGGTCAGATGCATTTTACTTGTACCTTACTGGGTCTTCAGAGCTTTCTGCTTGTGTCGTCGTCAGCCATTCGTCAACCATGTTAACACATGTAATTATAGACCGCCATTGTGCACTTTTGTTCAGTCTGTCACCATATGCACGCTTGTGTTACTGGCGCAATCATGCATCATTAACATCCGTGGACTATAGCGGTGAATGCTCGTATACTCCTGGGATTGTAAATGCAGTGCAGCACCAATAAAAAGGTTAGTGTTGCAACGCAATATCAATATATTTGCTTTGCCTGTCATGATACCCCTCACCGAACACTGAATGCCAATATATTCTTGCTGAATACGCAGATAATTTTCAGAAGACCACCTTACCCCCAACAATATGCCAGGCTTTTCATTGCTGATGACTCTTGTATAGTTGGTGCCACTACAGTACCATGCTCGATTATGCATACTTAGCATTTGGTTCATGGCGTCGCATGAGAAGAATGGATTAAAAGCATGCTTCGCCAAAACCAATTATACTTTGAAGATTGCCTATGCTAGACGAAATAAGGTATATTATGCTGTTGCGTCGCTTCAGCTGGGGTACTGAAGCATATTGTGCACTAGAAAACAAAAACACCACATTTGGCACAGAGATAGCTTAATATATGAACAGATTGGGATGTTGGGCCACCGCGCAACTGCCACCTGTCAGCCGCGCCGGCCATTTTCCGAAGTGGCCTGCGTTTGGCTGGACATTCATCGATGGGAAAATACTATGCTCCGAATTATCGAGCTGTGGAAAAGGACCCTGTTGACACTTTGGTGTTACGAATACCTGGATGGGAAGTCGAGGTAAGTTTGGCCAAGTTATACTTAAGAGGTTATTGAGCACATGTGGTGAGACCGGTCGATTATGTATTCTTATTTAATGGGGTCATCTGTTGGGTGCAGATGAGTCTCGTCAATCATTTTCTCAAGCAATTTTACATCAGCGATGTTCCGAATTGTTCTGACGTATCGTTCTTGCCTGAACTTACCCCAGGCGTAACGTAAATTGATCCTAGTTTTGGGTTAAGTTGATCACGAGCCTTATTTATGTACTACAATTATGTGACGACGTTATGGTCACGTTTTCACACCACGTGTTCTAGTGGAGAGTCATGAAGCAATCAGAATATGTTACGTAATACATTTCAATAGTTATTTTTGCCGCCTTTTTATGTAGTATTGTCACATCATAACTCAACATAACGATCTGCTCGAAGCCAATAGGCCGAACAACCATATTATGCTAATTTATTTAATTCACGATAGAAACATAAGCAACATGCGCCACCTTAAATAGACCAGGGCTCAGCCGCAGCTCATCTTACCCGGTCGCGATTGTTAGAATGTCCTAGATGTGATTAAGAGCATTGGTCTATGATGAGAATATCCGGCGTGTCTTGTCTCAAAACATCGACGAAAAACCTTAAGGGGATCCAGAAATTGCCCTTGGGGAGGAGGTT
Organism: Imbricaverruca yamaguchii; assembly: GCA_034440575.1. Taxonomy (NCBI): domain Eukaryota; kingdom Metazoa; phylum Arthropoda; class Thecostraca; family Neoverrucidae; genus Imbricaverruca; species Imbricaverruca yamaguchii. The sequence continues at coordinate 345,322 of JAOTOL010001360.1, read as the reverse complement.
CACTTGTCTGGAAGGGCGCCACTGCGAAAGAACCTGGAGTGTGGAGGGACGCCTGTGTAAAAAAATAATCGAAGGAAGGAGGTCGGGGGAGCACTCGAGCATACCACTCGAGGGAAAGGGGCGCCTTGTTCTTCCGAGAGGCGCCTCGCTGAAAAATTAAAAGGACGCACTTGAGCATAGCCTCTGACTGAAACGTTCAAAGTGTGCTCTTGAGCAGAAGACTGAAGGGACGCCTTTTCTTTCCAATGAACGTCTTTTCCTCCCAGATGGGCGCCTCTGGCTAAGACGAAATTGACGGGATGCATACTGGGGCGGGGATGGCCGAGTGGTTAGTTGTTGGGGTCTGGCTCTCAAAGGTCCCGGGTTCGACACTAGCGCCGATCGGAACGTTTCCCAATCCCGCGGCCCACCGGCGAAACAGTGTGGGCGGCGCTATTAGCCGTGAATGTGCATAAAGTGCGTTGTGAACCACCCAATAAACAGACGGGGTGCATGTTAGCCTTCTCCGAGGGCGCCTCTTTCCGGTCGGAGATGCGCCACCATCCACGAGAGAGACCCATCTAGGAAATATAATAATTCATTGAAGAGGGAAACATCTTGACTGTTTTCATCACTGTATTTTTGTGCAGCAGTACGATTTCTCGAACTTACAACGGATAATCTATGTTTCTTGTAACAGTGAGGATCAATTTGGCAGGTTCCGGAAACCGTCGTTCTTGTGCAACTGAAACTCATTGCTCGGCAACGTATGCATCTTGCTGCATACCCGGCTGAAAAAAAAACTTCAGCTGAGTAGTTACGTCTTCACTGTCTTTGGTATCACGAACTGTCGACGGGGGGCACTAGGAGCTTTCTCTACGACGTTTTCCGCATCCGGCCGGTGTAACATCGGGAGGGTCAGGTGCGGCTTGACAATGCGCGGGTGGGTTGCGTGGCTCTTCGAGTTCAGCAGTTCCACTTCCTTCGTAGCGCCAGTCGGCTCCTGCGACCAAGGTTGGACGCCATTGGCCCGTTGCCTGGAGACGTCCGCCGCTGGCGCTGCGGCGGCGGGCACCTCCGGGCTGACGAAAGCCGCAGCCTTCTCAGCCAGGGCCGGGGCCGGTGCGGCCGTGGTAGGGTACGGCTGCGGCACACACGGAGGGTTGATGTTGGCCGGGAAGTCGCACGAGAGCGACATCGGGTTAAACTGCAGGCCCGGCGGGCAGGTCTCCTCGAACGCGACGCCGTACGAGCACTGGAAGTAGCTCTCGCACTTGTACACGTCGGGATACAGGCCGAACTCAGAGGGGCAGGTGAACCAGGGCGAAGGCGTGGGCGCAGGCGGCGGGCCGGCAGTCGTCGGCGGCGTGTCGGTGGTCGCCACAAGCTCGGTGAAGGTCGCCACGACGACCGGCGGCGGCGGCTGGCCCCCCAGCAGCTCGTGCTGCGATGGGGAGACGGCCGCCAGCGCCACGCACCAAGACAGCAGGACACGCAGCATGGCCGCCGGTCAGGTCACGGTCGGGCAACGACTGGCGGCCCCAGCCGGCCAGCGTATCTCTCCGGCACAGTGGAGAGCGGGGAATCACGCTCTATCGGCATCGACTCGGTAAACACTTGGCCACCAACGAAGAGGGTCAACGAAAGCGTCAGCTATCAAGGTCCGGCGCAAGCCGGACCCGATAAAACTCAACTGATCACGCCATGGCAACGCGCACCCAGCTCAGGAAATCATGGCCCTGACAGCTGTTCTCGTCCCATTTTCGACAAAGTGAGGGAGCCAACTCAGGTCTGCTTTTCGGCTGACCCTGATGTCTGGGTAGCTAAGGATTCAACCAACACATAAATAATCAGAAAAAGACACCACGGGGCTAGGGAAGGCAACAATCGTTTATCAGTCACGCCCCACATTCATATAAAATGAACGATCTAAGGCGCACCGCTAAATAATGCTGTACAGCGCCGGGGGAATGTCGGGGTGAGTGGATACTGGTGATATGAGGCCCTCTCCCTGGCTCCTTGTTCGAGTATGCTCATCAGCGCCGGACCAGGCTGTGTGTGCTTGTTCAATCTACCACATCGCTTCCGGGCACGTGACTCGCTTATAACAGCCGGGTATATCTGGGAGCCGAAAAGCTTCTTGTGACACGCGATAAGTGTAGTTGAACCTTCCACAGGATAGCCATGCTAAGCTGAATAAAACGGAACACAAATTTTGACTTTATGTCTTCACCACAGAGGAAAATTGGTGCATAAGCCCTGAACATGAAGCCTAGGAGGCAACAGAGACAGGGAGACTAAAAGTCAATCGGAAGCTATATATATATATATATATATATATATATATATTTCGTGTTCTCCAGCGGCCATCCTGCATGATAAGTGCAATAGTTTAACCCACCATAGCCTTCAAGGACCTTAGCGTGGCCGTAAATTAAGAAAGAAGTGATGTGAGCACCAGGTTATGTTGGCTTTGGAATTCAGTATTCCCTGTTCTCTTAACATCCATAGTTCGGAAGCTGTTTAGCCACCTGATTCTGACGCGGACTGACTATCCTGCCTTTGCCCTTTTAAACTACGATTAGAAGCATAACCAGGGGTTCCCGTTAGCAACTAAAAATGCGCTAGACGAAGCAAGACATTTGGAATTTTCACCGCTCAAAACCAACAATTTGATGTGTGCGCCGAAAGCGTTCGGTTTGACATTTGTTTTGGTCGGGCTCCTTACGAAAATCCTGGCTGCGCTGATGACTACGATCAGTAAATATGCATTACTATATGTTTTTGTAAGAACAATGCCGAAAGGAAGTAAACTCTTCCTTTTTAAAACTATTTCCAAGAGTTTAAATAAACCAAGGCCCGTATATTAACCTAATATGACTAATATTCTTCTGGTGGCCTCATTAGAGATCAAAATATCAATGCGGTTGTAGGTTGTTATTTATTCGGTGTTCCACGACGTACTTTGTGCGTGATCACGGCTAATAGCGCCGCCCAAACTGTTTCGCCGGTGGGCCGCCGCGGTATTGAGAAGTGTCCTGAGTGGTGCAAGTGTCAAACCCGAGACCTTTGGTACTCAGAGCTCAGCGCCTCACTACCCGGCAATCCCCTCCACAAAATACCAATACAAGGTAGGTATCGTGTTCACCACGACTGGATCTTTCTAACGGTGTTTTGCATTTTATTTCTTCGGATCGGAACTTTGATGATGCGGAGGATTTCAAGAGCCCTCACCCCCTGCCCAGCGAAAGTAGAATTACCGGCTATCCCCATGAGCGTTAATGAGAGGTTTACATTCGCAGTAGTGCTAACGGAAAAAGTAAGTCAGTCCACACATCAAAAACAGCAAAAGGAGACAGAACTTGTATATCATCTGACTATTTGATGACCTCTAGTAACGTAATATTTTATGCAGGGTCAAAAGTAATGCATGCTGGGAACTCATTTCCACGATACTTTTCCAACGACATCACTATTGGTTTCTTAACTCGAACGGTTCGGAATGTAATCTGGGAGGGCTACAAAGCTAATCTCTAGACCTCTAAACCATAAAAAAACTCTATGTCAACGACATTTCTCCTGACTCCCATGTTAATGTCATGACCGTGTTAATGTGTCAATGAGCACCAACGCAGGGAGGTGGAGTCCTGCATAGGTCCCGAAACGTCCGGATTTACGAGATAGCACCGGGCAGTTTTGGAATCGATTCTTTCGCTCAACGCCCTAAGTTTTAATACTAATCTGCCGGATTTCAATGGGCGCCAAAGAGGCGTAGCTTTTTCAAAATGATTAGGAAGGGGCATGCTGGGATAGAGCAGGCTATGGCCATTTCAGTACACAGCATGAAATGGACATCATTTATTCATTGCAGCAAGCACCTAACGTTCTAAACATCATGTTGTGCAATTGCCTATGCATATGTTATCGTTGAGCAAGCAACCGTTTCTTTTTCATGTGCTCGTCACAAACGTTCTAAGGTACCAATATCTGCGTTGCAATTTCGACCGGAGGCATATCGAGTTCCATGCATGACATTTGGGGATGGAGAGCGCCAACTAGCCCAAGGGTGTGTGGTGCCTACCTCGGAATAGTTCATAAGTCAAAGCCACTCGTTGAGGATCCGTAGAATTCCTGAGAGACCATATTTTGCTGCAACAAGCCGCCAGCACGGCTATATCATCGCTATCGAAATTAAGGCACATGTCATATATTCGGAAACGTGTTCTGCTTGGGTGCCGACAAACACGAAGGCGGCTTGCATTCGATTGTGGCAAGGTAAGGTTCGATTCCCTGCCAGGCACAACGGGCGGTGTATGGCCAACGCAGTTGATGCGCCCGTAAGCCCAAATAACCAACCAACCTGCCAGGCACAGCGTTTTGACCACTGACAACTGAACAGGGTGGATCGGCATTGGGAGATATGGGTGGAGGTGTCGGGGCATTGACGCCACAAAGCCCTGAATCTAACTGCGCAGCCTTGAACTGAAGGTGCCATGGGGGTGGAGGGTCATTGGGCTGTGCAATATAAAATCGATGATTTGCACAGATTCAGATTACTGAAATAGAATACATGCAGCCATAGCAAGCACAAAGGAATGCATGGGCGAAAAAAGAAATGGACCGCGCCAAGGACAGCTATAATTAAGGCGTGCAGTTTCAGGCCAGCTCTCCACTCAGGATGCATAAAGATCATGTCATTAATCTTGGAAAAGTAGACAAGAGTATGGGTACAAGCAGGCATTTGACGTACATCGTTGTCATGCTATCTTGCAGGCCATGCACACTATGTTTGTGGGAAAGCTTTACTTGGATAACCCAGGCCGGATCCTATTGTGCCATAGGATATCAGTAGCAGTTTGTCTTAGGCGCTCATACTCGATACTAAGAACGTTGTGCAAGCCACATATCAGGGGCGCATCTAGGGTTTTTTAAGGATCGACGGAGCCAGATCTCGAACAAACTCATATCGTCGGGACCGCTCTCGGCGCACTAAGCGTGCCAATAATTTATTATTTGGCTGATGCCAATCCCAAAATTTCCTGCTTGATCTGGTATAATTTTTCATACGCGAAGTGTAGGTTCCCCGCACCCTGGCTGCGACTCTGCCAAATATAGATGTATAGTTGTTTTGTTTATGCAATGTTTTTGGCCCGTTTAAAAGGTTCTATGACCCTGAGTGAAGACATCGTCCACGAATAAGAATCAAGATAAACATTTTCATATATTTCCAATTTCCACGTAACTCGTCTTCTTGAAGGAAGCATTATCCTGGTGAGGACCATAAACGTAGCCAAGAATTGTCGAAGAAAGTCGGGGCTGATTTTTAGAACGCCTTATAACTGCCTTATACAGGACTTTTTATCCTTATCAGGCGCCCGGGTCTCCTCGTTCCCACCCTTCAGTAACGGTCCGTATAGATGCTCGTAAGGTAGACTTTTATAAGGACCCGTAGACATTCATAAGGACATATAGACTAAGGCCACGACTCGTTTATAAGGGCTCATGAGCGTTTGTCAGGGCTCATAGACGCTCATAAAGGTCCGTATCCAAGAGAAGGGTGAGTCGGATATTGCAATGGAGCCTGGATCAACACCTCCCCTCCGCAACGTTTAATTAAACGAAGTAAAATGAAGTGGCGTAAATCCGGGGTTTTTGAAGCCCCCGGATTTACGTCACTTCATTGACTTAAAACGATGGTATTCACTTTGAATGTTCGCAAGGGCCTATGGATATTCGCAGGGGCCCGTGGACGTTCGTAGGGGCCGTAGACGTTCATGAGAGCCCTAAACCCAATCCAACTTTACCTGACATATCCTAATCGTATCTACAGGTGTTCGATCACTAGAAACGTACATTTATTCGGGAGGGTAGAGCCTACGGATGTTAGACCGGATAAAACGTACGGATCTTGGATCATGCAAAACCCACGGCTGTTAATTAACGTACGACCTATGGCTGTTGGACGCCACAACCTACGGGTGCTTAATCGCGTGAAGCATAGGAATGTTTGGTATCATAAAATCTGTGGATGTTCTACTCTGGTTCATTATATCCCAAAGGTTGGTCTACAAATGCGAAGGAATTTCTCTGCTCTAGCAGCCTTCTAGCGTAGCTCTTGAAAAGGTGTTCTCGTGCCAAGATAACTAGAGACAACAGGTACTCCAAAGTTGGCTGTTCTAGTATAGTTAGTTGAAACTAGACAAAACCTACGCCAACTGACGTCATATTCCATAAGCGTTTTTTTATTCCAGAATACTGCTGAATTATATTCTTGTTTTGGACTATACTAATAAATCTACTAAATATGGTGCTTTCATTTTAGCACAATTATGGCGCTTTTCTCACGATTAGTTTCCCCGTTGGTTGTAAAGCATATTAGTCATTTATTGAAGCTTTAATATTTTTTCTTATTCTGCTAGCGTGCTGGTGGCTTTGAACCGAAAGGCACCATACCCAGAATTAATTTATCCATGGCGTGGTTGATATTGAGAACACACCTCAGACAATTTATGCGAATTAAGGCCTTATACCCACAATGTCAACTTGGTCAACATATCATTAATGCAATCTGGTGATTAATGTTACCCTGGTGATTAATGTAGTGATTAATTAATGTGCGTTGGCCCCCTGTCAGTTATCATATTGTTTCTGTGTGCTGTATGTAATCATGCAATACTGTGCCATTCACCAACTTGTGGACAATTTGGTGATTGCTTGCCCATTGTATCATGGCTAGGCAGTAGTGGTTGTAGGGTAAGAGGGAGTTTCCAAACACTTAATGCATGGAACAAATTGCTCTACTGCTGCTTTTGTGTGGCCAAACCAGTAATTGTACTGTTTACTGAATTTCAAAAAATGAAGATGGTATCCATATTCAGATGGTTCTCTCTATCTAAGTCATCTAACTACTCACATAGAGCTACTTTAAAACATATAATTGTTTTGTAGTGTTGTGCCATATTCTGAACATGAAAGTGGTGGTGCAGGATTACTTCACTGTAGCTTTTGTGGTACCAATTATTAGTAGCCACTAAAAATACTGGTGTAATTGCAAAAAAAAAGATATCAGACCTTAAAATAAATTTTCAGGGAAATATGTACTTTTTAGTTAATATTTGAATTCTTGATATGCCTTTCCAATGCAAAGTTGATTGATGTGGTTAAAATGTGACCACCCTCACCTGTACTGTGTGAGATGTGATTTAAGGGTTCATTATTGCAGTTTTGAGTGTTTACAAGTGACGTTTTGCACATTTTTTCTTAGGCAAAGCTAAAATGAGGTTGGGATAAGTTAGGCATTTCTTCAGCTTCCTCAATTTTCAAATGGAATTGTTCATGAATGTTTTTTTTTTATTGGAAGCTAATTTATTTTCTCTTCTGAAAAAAGGCAAGGCTGGAGCTGTGTGAGGTTTTTACAATTGCACCTGCAGAAGAAGATTTGCATTTTAGTTGAGGTAGCATTTCAAGAAAAAATTGTAAATGCATGTTTCTGAAAGTCATTAAGATGATATGACCATTGTATTCCAGTGCAAATGCATGCATTTCAGTTCGTAAGTGAAGTAATGCGAAATGTGTTGCTTTGAGTGGGGTAATTGGTAATGAAGGATAATGTTAAATGTATAAACAGTGCATCCAAACCAATGTCATCCATTGAATATCTTTGATATCACATATGCAACAATGCTGGTTGAGTTATCACCACAATCCTTCCCCAGTCCAAACATAACCTACCTCTTTTTCAGGAAAAACACTGTTGTTTCTATTCTATCCTCCAAATTCTAAAAAAACCTTGGTATTTATATATATAAGAAGCCCCAATGAAGACAACTATTTAGACAGATGTATGGACTGAACCTCTTGAAGCTTACTAGCAACTTCTTCCCAGTTTCCTGAAAATAATTTTCCATAAACTGTATTGAATGAAGAACAAGGCTACTTGGGAGTAGTGAAAGATCAGAAGAAGACATGATAGGCAGTCATGCACGGAAAGCCAAAGCCAGGTTTACTTATACAACAACAAAAAAATGAATACATATATTTGCATGTGGCTATTTCTAACATTTGTATCATGATATTCCAGCAGAATAATGGCCAGCCTTTTCTACATGGAGTAATGATAACAGATTCAGCCTAGGATACAAATGTATGCTTCCATTAACTGAGTTTCTATGTCACGAGGTTAATTAATATACTACGGTGCACAATTGATGCGAGTGTGTAATTAAGGTACAATGGATCTACCATTTCCTTCGTGAATCACGTTCAACATCCAGCATACAATATCAGTAGGTTTTTGATGACCGAACATGAGTATGTTTTAGAAGGTCCAACATCAGTTGTTTAGGTTAGATTCAGTTAGGATATTTTTGTAGTTTGACATCAGTGTTCTTTGTTAGTCACCAAAAATCCCATTTCCCCACACTTTCCGTATTTTCCATATTATTCCATATTTTCCACACACTTTACATAACCTCTTATATCTTATGGCGTGGGGGATAGCATGTACTGTAATTGTCAACATTAGTGTTTTTCCTAGTGTTTGAAAAATCTTAGTTGAATAATATTAATATTATTTTTTGGTGAAACTACTTTTTTTCTACATCAGCACATGAACTTGAACTGCCGATTTGCTGAGATTTCATTTCCCATAGAAATGAATATTAGCTTCCTTCAAATCACATCAGATAATGATGTGAATTGAAGGAATGTTAAATGCTAAGCGTGGCGGTGGGGGATTATGTATGGCCTGGTCCATGGCCAGAAAGAAACCAGCGGACCGATCGCTGAGCACCCATTTGCGTATCCCGAAGATGAACCACGAGAAGCGTTCTGGACTCGCCTCCTAAGCATTAGCGGCCTGACGGTTCCCACAGAGGAATTCTTCCACACATTCAGAGAGATGGATGCAGCGTTTTGTGTTCACCATGCCCAAGAACCCAACGAACTCAGCAGACATCCAAAGGTCATTGAAAGTTTCAAATAATTCAAATAATTCAAAAAACAAATATTACACGAGACTAAACGTGCGTGTTGCAGTCGCACCGAGTGAATGTCAAGCTCAACAACTGATATGTGCCTGTGTTTGTGAAGTCGGTAGAGCGTAGCCTGTAGGTTTACACGTACTCATCGTCCCACTACGGTGCTCGTGAGTAGTCTGTGTATGTATGCATGTCGAGTTGTTCTCAGCCACAGATGTCACGATGAGGATGTTCCATCTATTCTTGCCAGTTCGTCCGATTTTATAAGGTGGCAGATATGTACGTACTGTAATGTACGTACATATCTGGCAATCTCCTGACAATCTGGCAGATCTGGCAATCCACGTAATGTACGTAGGTATTGTAATGTATTGCCGCAATGCAATCTCATTAAGTACCGTGACTTATCTGCACCTGCTACCGATAACCTCTTATGTCACGCGTTTGGTGAAGCCGCGGTAGCTTAGTCCGTAGGGTGTTGGGCTCTTGACCGCAAGATTATGGGTTCGAGTCCCGCAACCAGCGGAATTACCGAGTCCACCCGCGACCAATCGGTTTGAAAAGTTGGCGACGCTATATGGCCTAGCAGTTAATTGCGTCGTAAAGGAACCCAAGGTTCTTTTTCTGCTTCATGTGTTTTCTTCTCCCAATATAAGTCTTGCGTTGTGCTTCCTCAATATATCGTTTTAATACGCACTCTGTTGGGCGCCGGACTATATATATTCATGTGCGCAAAATGACGAACGCAGTCCATGCGCCCAAAATGCACATTCACTTCCACCACAGAGTACACAACCGAGAAATTGGCCGTGGCAGTGAGGGCCTTCCTCAATCTTGGCAGTCTCATCTTCTCCAGATGCATGCTCCTCGTATTAAAGTCTGATTGATAAACAACTTTTTTTGCCGTATTTATGTCGTGCTGTACTGCAAAATGCGTGATTTTTTTTTAATTTAAAATTTAGTCCCAGTTGTTGCTGGGGTGGCTTTAGGAACCAGGGTTCTATTGCTAAGCAGAGCTTGTTGCGTGAACCCTCGCCCCACCACCCGATCCACGAATTCCTTTTCAACCGGAGAATTTTTATCGAAAGTTTAACGTGCCGTCAAAACACCGACACGGCCGCCCGGTAGCTTGTCCCCGGCCTTATCGGGCCAGTTGCCAACTCACACTCCCGGCCGGGGGCTAAACGCGAGCGCGCGAAGCGACTCGAACCCTGTGTTGCCAGGACAGGGGAGACCAGCACAGGCCAGCGCCCTAACCAACTGAGCTACCGGGGTGGCATTTCAGGTTGCACGACGCGAATAAAGAAATCATATTTTGAAAGGAAAATATTTTCTTTAGTTAATAATAGAGCACACTTAATTTAAAAAATGTATGGTATTACATGGTAATTTTTCACTCCAACCACAAATTAAACTGTTATTAAAGTTGCTTCCGAGCTGGTCTGGCATCGAAATTGCTGTTACCCCTGCAATATTGCATGCATGACAGAAGTTTGATTCACATTGCGTCAGCGACGCAGCCAATTCATTTCGACTGAAAATGCCGAATAACGGTGTGCGAACATGGGCAAAGCCACGGTGGGGAATGCTTCCCCAATCTTGCCAAGTTCCGCGTTAAGCCCTTGACAATGCATAATAATCGAACCGAAATCCTCATGCGGGCATCTAAAATCCGTCTTAGCGCTTACGGGTTCCACAAAGTTGTTGCCGAATCTAAATCGAGCGTTCATGGTACGAAAAGCGTGATTTTTTATTTTGCGCCGGCACTCCAGAAAGTTCAGGATTGTCACCGAAATATTTTAGCAAACGTCTGCTTCTGTCAAAGCAATGCTTGTCGCAATCCTGGTGGCGTGTGTTCGCCGTGTATCGTAAAAGGCGTGGAGCCGACCTTAGAACTGGCATCGCTCTGACTCCAGCTCGGGTCCAATCATTTGACTGTTCGGCAGGATGCACAATTGTTGGTTTTGTCACCTTGATAATCATGTACTGTTATTATATGCACACCTCGAGGAGCAGGGACTAATGTTGGTCGGCGTGTACTGGTGGGAGGGGAAATGGCAACTGTTTGTTTCTAGCTCAATATTTGCAATACACTGCCGTAGTGCCACAAATGATTAAATTCAGGGGATCCTGTCTCCTGTCCCACCCCCGATGGTCCACTGCCCGTGTCAGTAAGGGACTGTGGGCCCGGACACTGCCATAAGCGGTGACGTGTTCCGTATTTCCTATGCCTGGCTGATTAGAAGAAGTGCCCAACCATAAATTGAAGGTGGCAGAACCCCAGCCTTGCAGAATATCTGAATATTAAATATTGCAGAATATTTCCCTTCTCGTTATGAAAAGATCGTCCCATGTGAACAGTCTTAATTCGCTGTCGCTTATTAGGAGAACTTCCCACGACGCGCACAGAAATCTGCCGGCCTCCAGGCTCGAACCGGCTACCTCCGAGTCGGCAAACCGACGCGCTACCAACTGCGCTACCAACACCGAGTCGCTCGGCCCGCTTAAATTAAATAGTGTCGATGGATATGACATGGGTCTAAATAACACCATTTTACACAATAACTAACACATTCGTGTGAAAGTCTCCCATGATTATCGAAATACCATTAAACAAGCTTCCAGATAGCGTATAATTTGCACCACTCACGTATACTTGTTAGCCAGGAACGTACGCGGAAAAGTACCATTTCTTGTTGTCGTGGTAATCTGCTGAACCCAAATCAGCGCCCAGATGACGTCGCCGGCTGCCAATGAACATTGACAGGGGCCGTTCTCGTGCCACTCGCGGCGCGCATGCGTTATTAGCGTTATTAGCAGGAGGATATTGTTCTGCAGGTACGGTGAGCCCCCGCAATTTTTCGCACCTGTATTTAACATTTTCCGAATATTCTACACCTGAAAACAACGACGAGCTAATGCAATTGATGTACGATTAGGTACCTGTGTGCTGCATTTTGAGCAGTCGAATTTGAAGTTGGTCAGGAATTGAAGTGCGTTCAGCACATAATACAATTGTATATGCATTTTGAGAATATAATTTACAGTGCCTTTGTGCTTGAAAATGCTTGATAAATTTTCTTTCAGAATGCCATGCTATTTAACATGATTTAGAAGATGTGGTCACTTGCTTTCAAGGCTTGTGCTTTTCCTTTGGTTGATCAGTTATCCTTTCTATAATGCACCATCCATCCAGCACTGTTTTGTGCTTCATCAACACATGCCCTGTGGTTGGAAAATGATTGGTCATTATTGTCTCATGGTGTGCAGACTGTTTGTAGCTTTAGCCAACCAAAGTTTACATGCCAGGCATGTGACATAATCACACCATATTGATGTGATTGATGCCATCAATCAAATTTATAAGTAAACATTTTAAATTAATATAATTTTACAGATTTTAAAGTAGAAATAGGTGGTCAAGTCTTGCAAATTGCATTCATAACCACAGAGTCTGGAAAAAAATCCACAGGTAATCCCAAAACACATCAAAGCACAAATTTATTCAATTTTAAACTACATACAGGAGTACCCCAATATCATCAATGACAATTTCCTGGAAATTGTCAATGTCTATCTTCAGTGTGTCATGCAGCCATGAAGTCAAAGTGTTTAGACTAAATAAAAGTCACAGGAGCCCATCAAGATTGAGTCTGTGAAGGGAAGATAACATTGGCCTGGAAAAATACATAAAGTACATACATTTTACCGCCATGAAGCACACAAAGGGGTTATGTAAGGTTAGTTTAGGTAATTTGTGTAAGCAATACAATTTGTGAAATGTTTCTTTTAGATGTTGTACAATTAGTAATATTGCAGCTTAAGGTAACCACAGGCAAGTTTTGCACACATTTTACCTACATGAAGCATGCAAAGGGGTGGTTGGGATATGTTAGGTTAGTGTGTTATTAGCTATAATTTTTTATCTACAAAATGACCTATTGTGCCTGAATAGGTGATATTGCAAGTCAGGTGAACCAATGATGGGGCTGGTGACCATGCAACATGCCAAGTGACACTATAGATGAATCAAATGTGACAGGCCAGAACAGACATAGCATGAAGTGACCTGTCCCACTCCATGGCATTTGTCCCAATGCACAATGATATTCCTCCTACCTAATGCTACACATCACACCAATATGTCAAATGGTACATCACAGAGCTGGATTTAAGGCAGGACAAAGGTTTCCACTCTAAACCCAGGGCCACTTGTGCCCACTGTATGGAACCATATCCCACCACAGAAACATGCTTCCTACCATGGAGTCACATGTATTTTGGCAAGGTGTCACACCACAGTGGCTATTTCTTCCTCCCATGATAACATATTCCACTGCAGGAACCACCAGCCACGCCACAAGACCACCTGCCATGCCACCTGTCCACACCCTCACCACAGGGTGCTTGTCCTGCAGTTTACTATGTCCCCACCATGCCTCCTGTCCCACACACCCACCACATGGTGGCCTGTCCTATTGTACTGCAGTAATAAATTATCATAGAATAGGGTGGAATATACCACTCTCTGAACACTCAGTCTATGACTCTCCAAAAAGTATCAACATCCTGCTACTTGATGCATCCTTATGAAGTCTTTGTAACTCTTTTCTAACATAATCCTATTTGTAAGCATCATGTGCATGCTCTCAATAAGAAATGGTGATGCACAAACACTTTGCAACAGCATTTCAGGTAGAGATTACTTGAAAGGCGATATGGCATGCAATACCAGTTTATAGCATAGGTGTTATTTTCTCTATCCTGAATATAGCTCTTCCTAAATTATGAATCTCAAAACAAATGGTGAAGATACAGTCATAAGTGCCTATACCTCAGGTTGAAATTTCAGTCTGAAAGACATGAAAATCATTTTAAATGACAGTAATTCCATAGAAAATGTCTACATTCTACTGTACCATTTCGACATCTCACACCTAACAAAAAACATTATTTTAACCCTGTATTGCAGTGCCACAAGTCCCTACCATGCCACCTGCCCCACACTTCCACCACAGGGTGTGCCCTACACTCCCACCACAGGGTGATTTGTCCTACTGCAGTGTCGCATGTCCCTACCATGCCACGTGCCCTACACTCGCACCACAGGGTGGTATGTCCTACTGTAGTAGCACATGCCCCTACCATGCCACCTGCCCCACACTCCCACCACAGGGTGGCCTGACTTATTGCAGTGTTGCATGTCTGCAGCACCACATGTCATACATTCCCACCACATGGTGGCCTATCATATTGCCATGTCGCATGTCTCTGCCATGCCACCTGCCCCACACTTCCACCATGAGGTGGACTGTCCTATTGCAGTGCCACATGTCCCTGCAGTGCCACATGTCCCTGCAGTGCCACATGTCCCTGCAGTGCCACATGTCCCTGCAGCACCACCTGTCCCACACTCCCACCACAAGGTATCCTGTCCTATTGCAGTGTTGGGTGCCTACCATAAGTGGATGAAAATCAACTTGAAATCTCTAACCAGAATAAGTATCAGGGCTGGTGCACTTTTTTGCGATCCAGTATTTCTGATTTGTACCCACGGTTATAATTCATGTAATACTAATAAGCATTTGATAACTTCCCAGGCGCCATGTCCGAATCTCCAGAAGCTCAAGCGGATCTCAGCACGACGACATCCTCAGAAGCTGGTTCATCATTGGGTCAAAGCACAGAAGAAGACTTTTCTAAGAAGCCAACATGCCTCATATTTCTTGGGATGGCAGGATCGGGCAAGACAACCTTGGTGCAGAAGTTAACTGCACATCTCTATGAAAAGAAGCCTCCTCCTTATGTTATTAATTTAGATCCTGCCTGTGCGGAGGTGCCATATCCGGCGAATATCGGTAAGACCATCTCAATTAATCGTGATGATATTATGATTGTAGTGGTACGGTGCCAGCGATTGAACTGATCGATGCGTCTGGGCCAAATCGAGTTTTCTTTTTTGGCTTCTAACCAGGAGTGAACAATGCAGTAAGCATGAAGCGGATGCCAGGTTTAGTATGTGCAAGCTGCTGTGGCATCGTCTGGCTGCATGCTGTGAAAATGAACATTCATGGCAATGGTAAAAATGGCATTCATGTGCTTACCCGTCGCACTGCGCATCTGCCGAATATTTTAGCCTAGAAAGTTATTTCTAAGCCACAAAATACTAACCTCAATCCTAGATTTAACCTCTCCAGTAATTGCATTGGATCTCACGGACTAGCTCTCCCAGTACGTTTTTGCTTCATGAGTTTTGACATTGTGGCGCCCTTCCAAGCATTTGCTAAGGCTTCGTTTCTGGCTGAATGGTACCCATTCAAATTAGGTCGCACATGTTTCCACACATTTTGACTATATTCCAGACATCCGCGACACAGTCAAGTACAAGGAAGTAATGAAGCAGTATGGACTGGGCCCAAATGGCGGCATCGTGACTTCGCTGAATCTCTTCGCCACCCAATTCAACCAGCTTCTGGGGCTGCTGCAGAAACGTGAAGGGGAGCACGAGTATATCATCATTGATACACCGGGACAAATTGAGGTAGGTCTCGCCCGTTCTGCTCTTTTTCTGCTTTTGCTGCCCCTTATGTTGTGCTTTCTACATGATGCTGTCATGTCTTGCTATGCTTTGTTATTATACCTGTTATTATTATTAGTAGTATTAGTAGTTGCAGTGTTATTATTTTTAGTTGTATTAATTTTATTATTAATATTCTTAATAATCCATGGTCAGCAAAATGTTCTTGAAGCTTTGGCTGATCGGTACTCAAAGCCTAATAAATGATGAGGACCAACTTTTATCAGTAAAGGCTGGCCAAAATTTCGAACTTCGGTTGACAGAAGCCACTTACATCATCTCTAGTGGCTACTGGATTGAAAAACAATACCACAGATAACTTTGAAACTGTCTTCACCGCAGGATGGAGAGTTTTTGGCCAGTAGGTGCTTTTAATCGGCTTCAGCCGTTTCTAAGACATTTTGTTGCAAAAGTGAACAAAACTCAAACTCAGCCCACGATTTTTTTTTCACCTGAAAAGGCACGGTCGTTTGTAATGGCAATGCTTGTTATCTTACCTGCTCTGCTCTACTTCTCTTCTATATATTATCTGCTCTAACTATATTGATGCATGCTAAGATCAAGTCGTGTCTAATGGCACCAACTGTGAAGTACGCCCAATGTTGCGCGAAATAATGAGGAAAGAAGGAGAAGCAAGCAAGCCTCGAGTCACAAAGGTCATATAAGTTTAAGGTTGAACAAGTTGCATGTGTCCGTCTGAGTTAAGCCTATAAGGGGAAGACCCCAGTCAGGAGATATCAGAGGGGCATTGACTGAAGGGGCTAGGAACTCACGATGAATCGGTGAAAAATCAGGACAAAGTTTCAGTTTGTATGGAAACACATATAGGGACTTATATATTTTGTATATATATATATATATATATATATATATATATATATATATATATATATATACACATTATAATTGAACAGATCAACTAAGAGTAACTTGATGTAATAACTAATGCCATTTTCAGGTTGGTTATTCTGCAATTTGGAAGACAACCTTTGAAGCTGAGACTTCATCCATGAAATATTTGCGTTTATTGCTTATGCCTTCAAGTTGTTTATTAGCTTAAAATACATAGAACAGAGAGGGAGCATGACTCTGGGTCAACTCCGAAGTAAGACAGACAATGGGTCTGAGCTGTGTCGAAATGCAATCCTCGGATGCTGTCACTGCTCTTCTGCAGCCTGCATTCAAGAGGCTGCTGTGTGAGAATATATCTGGTGTGATGTCCGGGAAGAAAGTTGCCAACCATTGTACCATGCCAATTGCTACACAATTGTGATTTGACAATACCTGAATAATATCCACATAATTCAAGTTGTATCCATTCTTGTCCAGTCTAACAGTTAAAACCACTGATGTGAAGAAAGCTTGTTATGTCCGGCTTTTTGCCAATCCGAGGATAAAAGCTCCCTTTGTTAACCGGAGTTTTCATGCTGTCCAGGTGTTCACGTGGTCGGCATCTGGCTCCATCATCACGGAGGCGCTGGCGGCCAGCTATCCCACGGTGATCGTGTTCGTCATGGACTCGGTCCGCAGTGTCAGTCCTGTCACCTTCATGTCAAACATGCTGTACGCCTGCTCGATACTCTACAAGACACGTCTACCCTTCGTCGTCGCAATGAACAAGGTGTGTAGAGTGTGAGGAGAGATGCATGTGATTAAGTGATTAAGGGGTGCCCACCCCGTGTTGTGCCACGTTGCCTCTAATTGAGATAGAGGCTCAGCACAAAATCAGGACTTAGTGTATTGCAACTGAAATTTCATGGTACTTTTATAGAAAACTTATGTTCAATCTCCGACCTAAAATACAAGTTTTTTTTACATTGTCGAAAACGATGATGGCACGATGATTCGTAAAGAAATGCATCATCAACCACGCAAAATAGCGGTATGCTACCGCGCGCCATCTCCCGACTATGGCGAGGATGCCTTTTTAGGGAACGGCAACATCCGCATTCCATCGTTTGGCGAGGGAGCTTTCTCAGTTCTCGTGCGCAAAATGTATCAGGAATGTGATTAGTACGAGATAATTTTGTGACCTACAGCACCATGGATTTATGCACGCTTGCTGATTTCTACAGTCCTCGGATTAATCATCCGATATTCTTTTTAGTTTTCTGTTTATCATTAAATCACCTGTGGGGCAGTCACTTGTGGGGTCTATCAGAAGTATTTGGGGACGATTTTTTTCATACACATCTCCGCGCATACCCATAATGTATGTTGAATGCACGTGGTTCTGTTCTTGAGTTGATGGGTGTTTGCATTTTCAGTCGTTTGAGGAATGTCATATCGTCTCGTCTTTCGTGCTGTCAAACACAGTGTAAGCTCATTCGCAACACCTGAATACCATTTCATCATCATCACTGTTACTGGTCGTGACCAGTTGCCCGCTCATTCTGACGTTGAGTTACGGTTGCTGCCAGATCGACGTCGTGGACAACGGGTATGCCGAGCAGTGGATGCGCGATTTCGGGGCTTTTGACGAAGCTCTGCGCTCGGAAAGTTCGTACGCCACCAACCTGACCTACTCAATGTCGTTAGTCCTGGACGAATTCTACGAGAACCTGAGGTCAGTTGCCAACACATGGTCGCCATGGCAACGACATAAACCATTAAAAAAATAAGATTTGTACATAGACTCATACAAATTTGTTCCCTTCACAAATTTTGCACGTTCCGTCTGGGACGTGCGTATTCATATTTGTATGTACATTGATAAATTATTCATGAAATAGGGTGGAATATACCACTTTCTGAACGCTCAACCTACATCTTCAGAAATATCGACATCCTGCTCCTGGCAACCTACACGCATCAGAATGAAAGTGTCTACACCTAGCTAAAATTTGAGCGAGACATCAAAATAGTTTAAAACACTAATTCCATGAGCAAATTTCGAGATCCTAAGGTGCTCGTTTCGACAGTCTCAGAGCTAATGTAAAAACAATTTTCACCGGGTGTAAGTAGACTACAACCACGACAAGGGTATGCGGAAGGTCAAGTATACCGCACAGAATGAAAGTGAAGTTAAGATGAGCGAGCCAAATAGCATAGCTTTGGGATCAAGGAAATTGCAGTCTAGAGCAATGTAGTCAATGCGCGGGGGTCCAATAGACTGCAACGAGGACAGTGCGTGCGTGCGGAAGGTCAGTGCGTGCGTGAACAATAATTGTGCGTGTGCGTGCGTGCGTGCGTGTGTGCGTGCGTGCGTGTGCGTGCGTGCGTGCGCGTGCGTGCGTGCGTGCGTGCGTGCGTGCGTGCGTGCGTGCGTGCGTGCTTTCCTTCAACCTACAGCGAAACAGTGGCGAAGGATGGTGCGCTTGTTTAGGTTCGTCTCGTGCTTCACCGGCGGTTCTTGATTCGACTTCTTATTATTGTTGACCGGACTTCTCTTACCTTGTTCCATGTATTATTCCAGCTGATTTTTATGTACTGAAAACTAGCGTCGGTAGCTATGGCTTAACTTTGCAGCAATGTGTAGGCATAGCTACATTGTACATAGCTATGACTTTCTCGTTACCCGCTTCAAATCAGTTCCAAATACTTGCTACGTGCGAGTTTCCCATCTGTCGTTATCACCGTCGTGACAGCAGGCCTCGAAGTCCTCCCCCAACAAAAGTGCATGAACAATGACGAGCTTAGTTTCATTCCCGGTTTTAAAGCCGTAAGAGGATTGACATTTTGATCGGAATTAAACCTAACAACAATGAAAAATTGGCCAAGGCGGAAAAGACGAAGGGCACAACCTTCTGACGGGTCAGAGGGGACCCTCCAGATAATCGGTTTGAGGAACTCGCAAGGGCTGAGAGGTATAATAGATAATAAGATGGAATAATGAATAATAAACTAGGCCAAGGAAAAATTCATATGCATCCAATAGATGTCGGGAAATGTACCTTATACCTTATACATCGCCCACACCGAGGGCTGGCAGGGGCCGCGAAGGCAAAAAAAAAAGCCCACGTGAGGCCTAGGGTGCCCATGCGAACAGGGAAGGTCTTAACAGCCTAGAAACAAATGAAGTCCTTGAAATATACGTTAAAATGGTGCCCGAGGGCCTCTGAAGAATAATCAGGAAGCCTGAGACTCAGAGGGGTGGGGTGCTCCTGGGGTTTGAAAATATCCCCCGTTGGATTAACAGGGTCCCTAGGAGCCGAAGAGAAATAGTGAGGAACCACCTCGGAAGCTGGAATGCCCATGAGATGAGAACTAGACATGGCTATTGAGTTCTGTGGTGGGCCCCTAAAGGCAGGAATTGGAATTGGATGCCACTGAGGTTGGGAGAGACCCTGGGGGATGGACGGTACGCCATTGAGAACCAGTATCGCTGCGGACCGGCGATTGTTTTGAAGAATACTTATGTATGTACAGGCCCATTGAAAACAAGGTGATTGCAAGTCGAATTTTACGTATGTGTACGAGGGAGGGGGATAAGTAGCGGTGGGATTATCTTCAAATGATTCTGCCCTCGCTTTCCGCTGGACCAAATCATAGCTACGCGACTGCGATGTTTGTTACCGCTATGTGCACATCTTTTATTGCTCAGGGCGTGTCGGCTACCTAATTTCTGTCACCGTAATTCTCCAATTTCCATCGAGCGTATAGCTGTGTGATCTTCCAATGTGGTGTCCAACTACGATAGCGTTTGCACATACTGCGGGAGACTGCTCGCCACGTCTGCCTCACCACTCCGTCAGACGCACTGCGATTGTTCTGTATCTGCAGGTGCACCGGCGTGTCGGCCGTGACCGGCTCCAAGCTGGACAAGCTGCTGGAGCTGGTGGGTGAGGCGCGCCACGAGTACTTGACCGAGTACCGCGTCGAGTACGAGCGGCTGCGCGGCGCGCGCGACGAGGCCGAACGCGACCGGCAGCGGCGGCAGATGGATCGACTCGACGCCGACCTGGAGCCGGCCGACGACACTGTCGAGAGCCACGTGACGCTGGGCGCCGGCGGTCAGACGGACGAGGCCACTGACGACCGGCACTCAGGTGGGTGTGGCCTTAGCGGACGAAACAGCACGCCGCAGACATGTACACCGGTTCCGCCACTGCGGACTGTCCACCTGATGTGTACCAATGCCGATCTGGTAGTGGGCGTGTTGGTGTAATAGGAGACATTATTTGTGTATACGTGTCAAGTTCTCACATATCAGTTTACATTATACAATTATCTATGTAAATATGGAGTGAGTCATTAATGGAATGATCCCATCCTGAAAATGGTATCAATTGAATTGCGTAGCTACGAATTGAATTGGTTGAGTCCGAGCTGATGTTCACCGCCTCCAGCTTTCCACAGCTTTGTGTGACGCCGCAACCAGGTCAATAATTTAAGTCTGATGCAGAAACCACAAATACGGCACAACATTCGGCTGATTAACTTACGTAACATGTGGAAGAACTAATATAATAAATTAATCGGAATCCATGTAAGGCTTTTGCAACTGCCAGATAACGAATTAACGGCCAATCGCTCTGATCTATCAATATCTCATTAATAGTCTAGTAATTTACAACAAGCACCTTGGAATAACGGAAAAAACATACATGCCGCTTTATTATTTAAGCGTAATCCGCGGAATTGGTGGAAAGGATAAGGAACATAATCGATATAATGATAATCACCTTGAACCCGCCTATGCAGTTGTTTTCGCTAGCAGGATTCGAACTCCATGAGCCGTGAAACTGAAACAATTGTTCTTAATCATTAACCATTTTGATGCTTTAATAGTCCGAATTCTTGATGGGTGTCTATGGGCCAGAATTATATAGCTAAGCAGAGCTTGTTGCGTGGACCCTGGCCCAAATACGCCATGCATGAATTATAGTTCAACGGCAGAATTTTGACCGGAATTTTAAGGTGCTGTGAATGCAAGGACACGGCCGTCCTGACAGCTAGCCCGAGCCAGTTGGCAACTGACGCTCCCAGCCAAGAAATAAATGCTAGCACGTGAAGCTACACGAACCGTGTCTTGCCAGTACAAAGGATACCAGTGCAGACCAGTGCTCCAACCAACTGAGCTGCCAGGGCGGCAACTGTTAATCTATCTTGTTTTAAAATTATAATGTGTCCTTGCACGATTAAAATCGTAGAGTTCACGTTGGGCGTTTATTGGTATTGTATGGTATCCTTTTGTATAGTATCTATTTTCTAAGGTATATGGTATTGTATGATATGTATGTGTGGTGCCAAATATTGACCATCATTTGCCTGCCAAGGTAACATGTAATACATAGGGGTGTACCGTTATACGCGTATTTCTATGTGTATCAGAATACTAGAGCTGTACCTTGAGTTTGGCAAAGAGCGCTTCAATGCCTTCGTGCTCATTGGTGGTTTCAATTGGGTATTTTGGAGACACAATAGCATCACATTGATCCGCATCGCGCACGGCGGTTGTGTCAGCTCTAATGCACTTAGTACTATTTCTGCTATGTTCAAACATTGGAGATTTTCAAATATTGGAGATTAACACGCGCCCTGGAGGGGGGGGGGGCGAAATCCGCCCACCCCTCCGGTTTTTCGTAGATACCTCCAGATTTTACCGGTCGATATGCGCCATTGGTTGTCTACCTGCCAATAAATGACCGGCGCGTTGTTTGAAGTAAGAAAAATGAAAATCGACCGAAAATTTTTCGAGTTAAGGGTCGCTAAAGTCGCAAAAATTTCCCGTCGCAGATCACAAACATCGTCGCTGAGGCGCTTCCGGTATATTAGCAAAAAGAAAGTGTTCTTGGCAAAACTAGCGACTTGTTTGATGTACATTGTCATGCTACATTGTTGCAGTCATGTCAAGTCACCGAGGTCAAGTCAGGTCAAGTTCATAACAGGTTAACACACGCCCTAGAGGGGGTATGGCGAAATCCGCCAATCCTTCCGATTTTTCGTACATAACTCCATATTGTACAGGCCGATATACGCCAAATTTATCGCGTACCTGCTTAGAAATCGGCCGAAAAGTTTTTAAGTTAGGGGCCGTTAAAGTAAAAACAATTCACAGCGCCAGACCATAAAAATCGGCGCTGATGCGCTTCCCGTATATTGGCAGCTTCCCGTATATTGGCAATACGGAAGTGTTCTTGACAACACTAACAACTTGTTTGATGCATATTGTTATGCTATATAATTTAAAAGTCATGTTAGGTCGCCGTGGTCAAGTCAGGTCAAGTTCATGACAGGCTAATGGAGCCAAACTTGGTCAACTGGAATGTGTCATAAATGCAAATGACTGTCATGCGATTGATGTCACTTTACATGTTACTCCCTATACATCCCGAAATCTACTGTTTGTCATTGTGTGCCTAAGCATTTCCATACTTTATTCCTGTATTTCACTCCTTTATTTGCGAAGCCGATTGTGCCGAGTCGCCCAACGGAGCAGTCGGGATGGGATCACGGTTCCGCTAACTGGAGCAGGCAATGACCTAATAAAGTGCTCCTATATAGGTGACCTGAGGTCAAATGGCGGATCTGACATCTGTATTGCATCATTAGTAATGTCCAAAACATCATTAATGTCAATTTTGGAGCATTTAAACACAACCACAGCGATCAATAACAATGACAAGCCAAGCCACGCAAAACCAGAAAATTTTGCTATTTTGACCTAATTTGACCTTGAACATATTGACCTAAGGTCATGAACTTTGCACACAATAGAGTTCACTATCGTGCCCATCCATCCTGTGAATTGCATTGCTCTAGCCTTCATAGGAGCTGAGATCTTAGGGGGGGGGGGGCGGAATCCGCCCCCCCCCCCTCCAGGGCGCGTTATTTTCAGAGGCCCTCCAGGGCGCATGTTAACCTAAGTTAAATTTAGTATTCGTCTGAAATTCACCCTTTCGTTATTATATGGTTATTTATGCTGTGACCTTGATATTTATATGCAACATATGGAATCCAGAATTAATTATCTTGCCAGTGGTGCCTTAAGACGGTCGTGTTATGGATATACCCGCATGCCCTACCACTTTGAGAAAAGCCTAACTCATGTATATGCCGTATTCTCCAGGCTTGCTGCATTAATCCCATAATTGCATTGGCTGGTGCAGATAACACGTGGGGTGGGCGGGGTTGCAAGTAGCATGAGATATCTACGGGCAATAATATCAATATTTTAAGGAAAAAATTCATCTGACGCCAGGTCGATTGGCTAAGGTAAACCGAAAGTTATTCGCCACACCCCCTCCGATCTTGCTAAAGCTAGTTTGCTGCGTTATCAACGCCCCAGCTAACGATTTTTTACGAAGTTTTTTTTTTGCTTCTAAATCAAATGGGTCACGAGATTCAGACTAAGGGCTTTTTGTGGTCTCGGGGGGAAGTTTATGTAGCCAATCCTTTTCGTGTTACAAGTGGTAACAATGAGCTCACCTGTCCAATGCAATAGAAACCAGTGTGGTCTCGTGAAGTTAATATTGGACCTGGTGAGGCTTCATTGACTTCGTGACCCTTTAAGATCTCAAAGTAGGATGGCACACCATATCCACGAATCACCGGAGCTTCCTATCTTGCTGCTTGTCTTTACTCGTTTATGCCATGTCAGTCTTCTCCTGTTCCTGATCTTTTGTAGATGGACTAATGGTTCCATGCGAAACCGGGTAAACGTCGAAACGTCACCCGGAGCAAAAGTCTGCAATGACGCCATGCTGTGTATACTTCGAATGCCTTGCATTCTTGCAAAAGAAAACAATGCATCGGTTGGTCCAGAGCATTCGCGTTGCTCCTCGCCGTGCGTCATCACAATTAATTAGTGGTGATAATCGATTAATGGCGACACGGTGGAGCAACGCGGTAAAATCGCATTTTGTCAGCCTTTCCAAATATTATTTTGTTGTGCTTTTACGATCCGTTGATTATTTTCTTTCATATCCTTATGGTTTAACTATCCGTATCCTTTTCAGATGGAAGTGAAGATGAAGAACGTGAGTCGTTTCAGAATTTCCTGAAGAGCCACAAGGACCGACAGGCGACAAAAGAGAGGCACACAGACCAGCCGAAGTCTTGAAACGTTTTCTTTCATATGTATTTTTTTAAATGTTTGTTATGCCAATACATGTGATGCGTGACGTGGCATTCATTCTCACGAATGCATATGCAGGAAATGCGCCTACGTGACTCAAGGCGATCACAGGGTCGCAGGTCAAAATAAAAGACCATTGAAGGTCGCGATGCGACAATGAGCGAGCATTCTTACGATGACACGACAGCGAAGATGGTGCAGTTGCAGCCCGTCCAACACGACCGACCGTTCACGGCCTGCCGGCACAAGCACTCCGAGTCTGTCACGTGCGAGTGCGCATGGTATAACCACGCCACGCTGCCGGCAGGCAGTTACTGTATTTGGTTCCCACTCGCGAGGGTCATTACTGCCAACGCCGCCAGCGTCGTGAGTGGTCACGTCACTGGCACTGATCTCTCACGTCACGTGTGCTCCAAGTCAGTCAGGTACTGACTGAACTGTTCGTCGGCGTCCCCCTGCTCGGGGTCGGGCTCCTCAAACTCGTGGGTGCGGACGTCCTCGTCCTCACCGAACTGGATTGCGTTGTCGATCACCGCCAGCAGCTGCGTCACACTCTGTTCATCCTGCGCACGGCACGGTCACGTCACTGTCCGACACTCGCCTTACTCGGCAGCGACAGCGGCAAGGACGATCGAACGTGAAACACCACATACGGGTATTCTGATTAGTTTCTCCAATCACGAGCTGGAACCACCTTTTCACCGTGAAGCGGTGGGCGCTGACGTACCTGCAGGTCGAGTGTGTGGTATTGCACCAGGCCGTACTCGTCAATGACGCGAGCCAGCGCCGCCGTCAGACGGCGGTACTTCTCCGAGAAGCGCGAGCCGTCCGAGTCCATCAGACGCCGCGTGTCCGGGTCGATGAACCTGCCGGAAACACGGCCGACAGACGTCACCCAGAGCAACACCCAGCTCAGAGCAAGCTTCAGCTTCGGGAGACGAACTAGCGTTGACACTACTTTGTAATGGTCACTGCGAATCTTTCGCTTAATTTAGTAATATTAATAATAATAATAATGAACTCTGTAAGACGCATATTGTTATTATTATTATTGAATTAGGGAAACATACTTTTATTTGTTTTAATTTGCTGCATGGTAGTATTCCCGAAAGTGTACGCATTTAAACCTGTTAGCTCTGAGACATGCTTTACGGGCAAACAACAAAAGGTCCAATACAAAACTGAATCGAAGACCAAATCGGAACAGAGCACGATGGATTACTCTAAGTGCATTGAGCACAGCCATATGGCCTCAGCTGCTGAGTGCGTCGGAAAGCCACAATCCAATCCGCATCAAACACACCATCACCATACACAAGAACCGATTGAGCTTTCGGAGGATTTCCGAAAATTCAATACTTCATCAGCTGTGTTAAAAACGAGGCCACACGAGAATTGGTTTCACCAACGAGTGACTGACATGATGTGTTACAGTGCGACTATGCCTGATGCTCGAACTTCGGAGTAAATGCAAATCCTTCTGTTGCATTCAACCCCAAATCAGTAACTGGCTGCCCTGGCTCTAAAAAAAAACCACTGCATTTTAGCCTTAATTCATGCATTATATTTGTAGTTTATTTGGTTGCATTGGCTTAGCTCGAGTAGCATGCTTGATGGGGGGTTATTTGGGCTTAGGGGCGCTTCGACTGCTTTAGCATGCTTGATGTGTTTCCGGACAACATGTATTGGTTCATTAGGTAACACTATGTGGTCTCGTATCATAATGCGTCAGTAGGCGCTCTCCATTCGCAGCAGTACGAGCAAAGCGCTCAAATGTCCCCAAGTTCATACAGCGGCCTTGCTAAAAGGCGTGAGAAGCTAGAAACGAGTTAGAAATGCTCGAATATTTACAAGTCGTTTGGCCTGAAATATGGTTGGTTATTTGAGTTTAGGGGCACATCGACTGCGTTGGCCATGCAATGTCCATTGGCCTCAAATATGTGTGTCACCGTTTTTAAAGTTTCATCCAGTGCAGGGTACGAGAAGTCATTGCACAACATAGTTGTGATGCGTGCAACTCACAGTTCTCAGATAGTTTTCACCATCACCTGTCAGGGGTCGTAGCAGCGCTCTCACCTCTCCAGTTGGTTGCGACTCTCGGCATTGAGCAGGTCTAGCTTGGTGAGCACGTTCACGTGCGGGATGCTAATGTTCACCATGACACTGAGCGCCGCCATTGTGCCCGATATGAACTTGCTGCCCTCGATCATGAACGACGAGTCGATCAGAAACAGACCGCACAATCGGAAGTTGAGGCCCTGCGGACGCAGATAAGATAGCGTGGGTGCGAACAAAGAAAGCACTGCGAGACCCACAGAGCAGTGTGGTTCAAGGTGGTCATGGACGCTGGCTGGGAAGACAGCAGCCGTGACGTGTCCCAAGGCGGTTCCAGCAGCACCATGCCGGAGGGCCGAAACCAGAAACCGTCTGTGTTATATATATATATATTCAGCTATTTATTTGTTTATTTATTGATAGGTAAATATGGATAAATACCTGTGAAATATGGCGGTATGTGATGCGATGAAACGTAACGGTAGTGCCGATTGCCGAAGTGAGCAATGCGACTATCAAAATCCCTGACCTCACAAACAGCGTTTGTGTCTATGCCTACCAACCTGCAGAGACTCAACAATGTTCTTCATGACGTCCATGTGTGTGTACAGCTCGATCTGCCCAGGACAATCAAAAAGAAAGTAATCGTCGTCGCCGTCGCCGAGTTGTTCCTCAAGCCAGCTCATGTTCTTCAGCAGATATCTGGAAAGCACACAGGAAAATGCTTAGTGGATATCTATGCCAGCCCCAAATGCCAGAAGTTGCAGCGGAATGTGTCCATGAAAGAAAACATAAAATACAGGAACCATAAAAAGTGCATCATAAGATGACACCATTGTGGCCAGAGGTACTGCCGATAGCATGCGATGAAGCAATCTACGATTGCACAAAATATACATTCCCAAAGAACCAAAAAGTGGAGTTCAGTTCAAACAAATCCAAGTAACAATAATGTAACATAGGAAAGGAAAGCATTGGCATAACCACGTTACACTTGGCCTCATATGCCCCCCCCCCCCCCAGTGAATAGCACATGTTTAGGCGTAATATCATGACACGCATTACCTACTGCAGGGAGATACTTACTCAATACAAAAGACAAGGCCGCCGTTAGGACCAAAACGTAACTCTTGATCCTCCATAGCATCGTCTAGGTGAATCAGCTCGCGCACATCCACCGTCGGCTGGTAGTCAAAGTACTCGGCAGCTGGGTCCAGATTCACCACATGAACTGTTCGCTTCATCGTCTGCGCATGCTTTTGCATCGCCGACACGTAGGTGCTCTGCAAAAGATAGGCACTACACTGTGGTGTGGAACACGCATAACATCGTCTTTGCACACGCGTAACATGGAAGGAAAATTAATTTGTGATATTATTATGCACATGCCAACATAACGGCGAAGAAAAATGGTCCGGCTGTCGCTGCGCTCCCAAAACGTAATCGAACAACAATGCCAACATGTGCACTGTTAAGATAATTTACACCTACATTGAAAACCTGCTTTCAATTTAGGTGTATTAAATTGGATTGTAGCTTAGGTGTACTGAATTGTATTGAATGGATGCATCCATTCAATACACAACGAAGGAATCTCACGCTCCACCTGTTTATTTATTTCTCTGTTCCGTCTGCTTTCCTGTTCCTGCCTTTTCGCATCAAGTGTCTGAGAGAGCTGGATTAGTGGCATAACATAGGTAAATATAGGTCCACAGAGTTTGGATGTGTCGCTCAAGTCCGCGGGCTTCTGCGCAGTCCCGAGGGCTTCCTTGGCAATTTAGTGTTCTGGAAGTATATCGGTTGCCTACAATACCGACACACACTACTCAGCCATATGCCGCTATTTCTCTCAGGGTTGCCAAGATACTGGCATCAAATGGCATCAAAACCATGTACTATCATGACACATCAACCTTGTGCACGAGACCATGACAGGTTTGCGATTCTGGATTTCGAGGTTCTACGGATCTCCGACATATAAGGCCATCATTGTCTGCAGCGGGGTTAGCAATTTCCGTCAGTAAATGTTTTTACCGGTTGATACCACTGGCATAGGACAACTAGTTGCTGATGGCACTTGGCAAACCTTGATTTTTGTATTGCGTTGATGGTGGGTGGCGCCGACACGACACGCAGCGATAAATGCCCAGTCTGTGGTTCATGGCTAAAGTAGCGCGCCTACGAAGAAGAGTATGGCTATTTCCAAATAAAACCACCGGCAGCGCAATAAACCACAGTCACAGATGAGCATGGAAATCAAGCAAGCTAGGTAACTGAGGGGCTTCCAAAGAAGCAAACGCCTTTTTAGCACACCAGCATGCCAATATGTGCATGTCGAATTACTTCAACATATTTAGACATGGTAAACCACAACATATTTCATAACTATATGGATGATGCCAAAAGCTAATAATTCATATTCAGAATGGATCTGATCGTATTGCCAGATTGACATTGTCATCTACTTGAATTTTCCGCTCTTTCTAATCCCGACTTCTGATTCAGATGCAGTAGCCTATCCTATTTGGCTAGAAGCACCACTATTAGTGCGGTTTATGTTGGGCTTTCCTATGCGAAGTCAAAATGCACCATTGAAGTTCAGAAGATTGGTTTGCATACACATAGTCGCATAAGTACATTAGCACACAAGACACAACAGCACTCTGCAAGCACCCGTACTCGTCCGAGTGGCACAAGTACAACGATTCGATGGTGCGGCCCACCCAGATGCGTGCCTTCAGTAGTGACGCCTACATGCTCCTCTTCGAGACAGCTGACTCGTCTGAGTGGGGCTATGCGCGAGCTCTATATTAGACTTGCTATGTCATCAGTACTTCACCATGTGTGTTTTGAAATAAAACACCATGAAGGCACATAAGCTAATTAGGACCAGACAGACACTGGTGGCTATGAAGAATGTTATTTTATAGAACTCAGCTTACCTTCCCACTGCCAGCCGGGCCCATGACGAGCTGTCCATATCGCATGCTGATCAGAATGCAACTTGTCTCGATATCTATAACAATTAGCTACCACATCGCTGACAAGGGAGAGGTGCAGTTGAGACCTGTGAAAAAATAATAGTTGTGATACATCTTCATTTGGAACAGAGTTTGCAAAACGCTGAAGAAGACTAGTTCTTGCCATGCCAGCGGTATTAACCGGTTGGAATCATGTACTGCCAACAACCTTGAACCCTGCAGCATACCACGATAGGTTCATACCGATGACATCCCGGTCCAGAATCACAAACCTGTCATGGTATCCTGCACAATGTTAATGTGTTTTGACAGCAAATGTTTTTGCCAGCCCCCTGATACTAACCCGTTTATGCCAGCGCCAAACCTGATTTGGTAGGATCTCATCTTTGCACAACTTACATAAAGCTAGTGTGTGGATTCTCAAGATCTCAGCAACAGCATTGTTAAACATATGCTACAATCTGGTATTGAAGAACTTTCCCCAACGATGTAACTTGTTCATTCATTAATTTTACTTTTTTCATTTTCAGTGGGTACAAATGAAGCAAATCAACATTTAGATTATTCGGCCATCAAAAGTATAAAATACCGCCAAAGAAACTTTTCCTGTAGCGTGATTAGGGGTGGATCCAATGGGGCACAGAGGGCACTTGTCAAGGTGGCGCCCCACCGAATACAAAATGTGTCCTTCAGGAAGCGCCCCTCCCATGGAATTATTCAGCAGAAGGCACCCTCTCGATTCGAAAGGTTCGAGGACACCAAGGGCACCGTGCGATATAATTGTATCCATCACAGTAACAAGAAATCACAGTGCAAAATTGACAAGGGCCGTTGGCTTCAGAAAACGTAAGAAGTGACCTCCAATATTTAGTTTTCAATTACACCGATATTTTTAGCACCTATCAATAACTTGTACAGGAACAGCTACAGTGAAGTTTTGTGATTGTGTGTAATCATGTTTTATTGGGCTCAAATGTATTAAACACCATCTTTACTGTGTTTCAAAAGTGTTCGAAACACGGCACGCGTATCTTGACATGTTTAAACAAGAGTGTTGAAGTGCGAACACCGACCCAATGAACATTGTACGCCTGCAAGGTTGTACTTAGCAGGGACGGATCCAGTAGTTATCGTTGGAGGAGTACATTTCCTCGGAGTTGTGCACTAGGCGGACAATTCGCGAAGTGGGGGAGGAGTGCGATGGAGCATGCTGAAGGGTCGCCTCTTCGTACCAAAGGGGCGTATATTCATCTGATGTTTTTGTAGTTGCGAAATCTGTTGAGCATAGGGTGGGAAGGATTCACCATAGCCCCCCTGAAGGGGTGTTTTCCCTAGCTGGAGGGGCGCCACCTTTCCTTAGGGAGGGGCTGCAGCTCACTGAGTTAGTGTGCCTCCAGCACACTAACTAAGACTGGCAACCAATTGGCGACGATCGACGCCACTAGCCACGAGCCAGCTGACGGCAATGTCATTCATCCGCTGTTCTCAGCATCCTGCATGGCTCGAATAGTGGGAAGAATGGAGGAGGCCTTTTCCCAGCGCTCGTGTATACCGGCAAAACAGTGAACGCCGAGCGTGAAGGAGAGAACAGGAACAGCCACTGCACGTGGAGGGCATGTATTGCTAAATAAATAAATAAATAAGGAACAGGACACCCTCCAGCCTGTATCTCGACTCGCGTCTGGTGCCATTATCATGAGCAGCAGAGGGGGTAGGAGGCACGCCAGCGAGGTCACGGCCGCCAGCCGTCCCGAAAGTGTGGTATTGTAGCAGCGGTGTCCCTACCGGCGCAGTCAGCCAAACGGGCGACTGCGCCGGTGGGGCGTCAAACGGCGACTGCGCCAAATGGGCGTCAAACGGCTGCTAAGGGTTGGTGCGGCACCGCTCCGCCCACTTCCCAGCGCACATCAGCGAGAACAGCATTCAGGAACGACGCCGGCCCGCCGTCTGCATGTGTCTGGGCGAGCTGGGCATCTCGAAACCGACATGCCGACATCAGCACGCTAACCCAGAATATCAACATATGCCAGGTTGAATTCGGCAAATCAATAGCGGCCAGCCGATGTCGGACCGCTGCAGGACATTATACTCCCCAGCCCACAGCGAGCCACTGTCGTCCCAACAGTAGCCCAGCATCTTCCCAACGCCGACCCATATTGGTTACATGTTAGCTGCATCTTGGCATAAGCAGGCATTCCCCCCCCCACACACACATACCAGCTGACAACGGACCACTACCAGAATGTTCACTGGGAAGAACTTGGACTGAATGTGACACGTGCTTCACAATGGCCCACATCCAGTGCACATTACGTATGTGAAGGATACTATGCCCACCTGGTCGAGGACGATGGTTATGTAGAAGCTGTAGATGAGCCCTCCTCAATATGCAGCAGAGGGGGCAGGAGGCATACCAGCGAGGTCAAGGTCGTCAGGCGTCCCGAAGGCATAGTCGAATATCAGCAGTGTCCCTATAGGTCTGGCAGTTTTGCAGGGCATTGTTCGCGAATATACCAGGGGCAGATACAGAGGGGGACACTGGAGATGTGTGCCCCTCCCATGAAAAGGTGATGCCCATCCAGCTGGGATAACATTCTTTGAATGCTCAGGTGCATGCTCCCCCCCCCCCTCTGTTGAATGGATTTGTCAGCAGAAGTTTCTCCTTTTTTAAGAGAGAAAGGCACACTTTTGAGACGAAAAGAGTCCACCACCACCCACTCAACAAATTTTTCAGCTGAAGATGCTCCTCTGAGGAAATGTGCCCCCCACATCTTAAATCCTTGATCAGGTCCTGAACATATATGACATTGGACTTGGATGTTTGGTTCAATGGCAAGCATCTGAGATAATCATTTGTCCCAAGGTTCTGCAGGTAAATTGTGATCGACAGCTAGGTCCATTGACAATTCAGAACTAATGGCAAATTTGCATTTGAGGTGTTTTTCTTCTTCAGAATACCATGTTTATGAAGGTGACTAAGATGATGGGACCACATATTTCCTGTGTAAATGAAATATTATTTTGATTTTTATATATATTTTAAAACAGAAATATTTCAAAACGAATAAACCTATTTGTTTGCTTGAACACGCGCCCTGGAGGGCCTCTGAAAATAACACGCACTGGAGGGGGGGCGGCGGATTCTGCCCCCCTAAGATCTCAGCTCTTATGAAGGCTAGAGCAACGAAATTCGCAGGATGGATGGGCAAGATAGTGAACTCTATTGTGTGCAAAGTTCATGATCTTAGGTCAATATATTCGAGGTCAAATGAGGTCAAAATAGCAACATTTTCTCGTTTTGCATGCCCTGGCTTGTCATTGTTATGGATCGCTGTGATTGGGTTTAGATGCTCCAAAATTGGCATTAATTATGTTTTGGACATTACTAATGATGCAATGCAGACGTCAGATCAGCCATTCGACCTCAGGTCACCTATATAGGAGCACTTTATTAGGTCATTACCTGCTTCAGTTACCGGAACCGGGCTCACAACCCGACTGGACAACCCTTGGGCGGCTCGGCACAATCGGCTTTGCAAAGAAAGGAGTGAAATACATGAATAAAGTATGGAAATGCTTAGGCACACAATGACAAACAGTAGATTTCAGGATGTTTAGAGATCAACATGTAAAGTGGTATCAATCGCATGACAGTCATTTGCATTTATGACACATTCCAGTTGGCCAGGTTTGGTTCCAATAGCCTGTCATGAACTTGACCCGACTAGACCTCGGCGACCTAACATGACTTATAAATTATATAGCATAACAATATGCATCAAACAAGTCACTAATGTTTTCAAGAACACTTCCCATTTGCCAATATACTGGAAGCGCATCAGCGCCGATTTTTATGGTCTGGCGCTGCAAATTGTGTTTACTTTAACGGCCCCTAACTTGACAACTTTTCGGCCGATTTTCATTTTTCGTGCTTTAAACAATGCCCCGGTCATTTCTAAGCAGGTACGCAACAATTTGGCGTATATCGGCCGATACAATAGGGAGCTATGTACGAAACATCGCAGGGTTTGGCGGATTTCGCCATCCCCACTCCAGGGCGTGTGGTAACCTGTCATGAACCTGACCTGACTTGGCCTCGGTGACTTGACACTTGACATTTGACAGTGTACATCAAACAAATCGCTAATTCTGCCAAGAACGCTTCCGTTTTGTCAGCATACAGGAAGCGCAGCAGCGTCGATATTTGTGGTCTCCCGCTGCGAAAATGTTTTGACTTTAGCGACCCTTAGCGACCCGAAAAATGTTCGGTCGATTTTCATTTTTCTTACTTTAAACAACGTGCTGGTCATTTATTAGCAGGTACACAAACAATTGCGCATATCGCCGGTAAAATCTGGAGTTATCTACGAAAAACCGGAGGGGTGGGCGGATTTTGCCCCCCCCCCCTCCAGGGTGCATGTTAAGGAGGCAAATGCTATAATATTCACTGTACATGGAGGGGATGCATTGTACAAAATGAAATATGAACAAATGCATGTAAAAACGTTTCTTGCCACCACCTTAAACCACAATAATACTGCAGTTTCCCCCCCAAAAAATGTAACTTTTTTTTAAAGACAGAATTTGAATCAATTTTCAGAATAAGTTCACACAATTATATATATATATATATATATATATATATATATATATATATATATGCACATGTGTGTATATATGTATATATGAATATATGTATATATGTGTATATGTATATACATCTATATATGTTTGCATTTATGTAGATATGTATACATCCTACTGACATTTGGTCAGATCAGGTGTACCTTCACTAAAAAAAACTATCAAATAAATACTGTTGGAAGTCCAATGCACTTTCTATAGCCAAACTTACCGAACTCATAGTGTGCCACTATGTCACCCAACCCACTCATGCCATTCATTCATACATGTGTCAAGAACTATCAGAAAATTTCACAGAAACATAAAAACAAGGTTTCATCATGAAATATAACATTTCTCTAGAAGACATATTTGATTCATTAACATGTGAAGTAAGCAAAACACCTACTGATTTTAATCCAGCACAACATTTTGGTTCTTGTAATGTAGCACACAAATACAAAATAATTATGTTCTAAAGTTGTTATTTCTCAGTAGTTCCAGGATCTTCATGAAATGGAAGTGTTTCAATATGTATCGCTTCTTCACTTTTTTTGGGGCTTCATACACACTGTACAATTACTGGTTCAACCATACAGTAAACTGCAGTAGAACCTTTTGTTGCACATCTAAGTGTTCGTACATTTCCCACTTCCCCATGCAGACATAGGAAGGTATGTATGCATGTAGGTAGGTACCTATGTACATTTTGGGGCACACAAAATGTTGAATCTCAACTAGAACTGTTGAATTTGGTTGAAGGAACTATTTCATAACTGAAGAAAAAAAAAGGAATGCACTTTTTTGGATACATTATTTACAGCTGGGAGACTGGATGCATCCTGCATGATACTGTCCTCTAACAATGCACACAAATGACAAGCAGGTAGGCTATAGCCTACCTACTAGGTTATACCAAGTTAGGTATGTAGGTAGCTATAGCTACCTACCTATCTAGCTTGATATAAGGACATAGACAAAATATATCAGAAGTGGTGTAGGAATAGCTGCATTAGCTGCAAATGTTCACCTAACTGCAGGAATGTGAGAACCTTGTACTTTTACAGGTAGGTGAGGGAAGGGGGATCTGAACACTTAACACTTAGGGCATCATGCAACAAATAGATCTACTATTGCTTTTGCATGGCTGAAGCAGTAATTATACTGTGTTTACTGAACACAAAAATGAACAAGCTATCCATATTCAAATAGGTCACTTCAATGCAAATCCCCTAATCACTTGTAAAGAACAACTTTAAAATAGATGATAATTTTGTAGTGGTGTGCCATATTCTGAACGCTAAAATGTTGTTGTGCAGGAATACCTGATTGTAGCTATTGTGGTACAAGCTATTAGTAGCCACTAAAACATGGAGGTGCAATTGCAAACAGAATTGGGAATTACTTCTTATGGCTTCCTTAAGCCAACTGCTCTTTGAAGCCTAAAATCATGCCTGCAAACTCTTCCTGCTCTGTACACAAATAATTGGAAGAACTATGTGATCAGACCTTCATATTTTGGTAGAAACTTAACGCCCTGCTCCTAACTACCTCTCACGAACCCAATAACTTCAAGCACACTGCCAGCTGTTGAGGAACAAATCGCACATAATATAGATGATATTCCTACATATGGCAGCCAGTGTAAAAATATATGACGTCACCACATGTCAAACCTACGAATGTTGAAGAATGTGTCTTACGACCCTAACAAGTTATATACTTTTGAGAGGCCCCTCAGTGTTGACTTTCCTCCTTATAATTCCAACTTTTAACATGGAACCCTGTGGTCTGTGCCCATAATCCATTTTTGTTCGGTCATTGTCTTCATACATTGTACAACCCCCAATAATTTTCATAAATCAACATCCATCATCCTAACATTTCCCACTGGATCAGTCAGCGGCCGCAATGAGAACTAGTATGACGTACTAAATACCTTGAACATGGTGCTGCCGATTTACCTTAGATCACAGGTTAGTGGTTTTAAGCTTGACAGCGTCTTGTGAGCATTTTTATATAATTCTTTGGGTTGCCTTCACCGTGTAAGATTAATTTATGTTCGGGCTGCAATTACAGTTGTTTAGGAGGTGGGTTGTACACACATTTTTCATCAGTATGGCACATAATGTTTGACCGGATCTGGTCAGATGAAAAATTTAGATTTATGTGAAACAGGTGATTATTTGCGCATATATAAAGACATAAAGACATAAATCTGCATATACTGCGTTTATATCTTTCTAGGTAGGGGCTCCATGCTTGTAAAGAATATTCCAAGTGGGGTTGCACATATGCTAAGTGCAGTTTTTCTCTCATGATTCCCTTTCTCTTATATCTCACACTTTGTTAATGTGTCATAGCATTCTGAGGGCCCTGCTCCTAGCTCAAGTACATTGTTTTCTGTTTTATGGTCTTTTGAAACTAACACACCTAAGTCTCTTTCCTCTTTGGTAACACCCAATTCCCCCCCTCTCATTGTATATGTGAAAGTCTCACCTCTAGACCCCAGATGCATAGGGGATGAGTAGCCTAGGGGTAGGTTGCTCATCTCACAATCAAACGGTTGTGGGTTTGAGTCTCACCCGTCACTACTTTTTGCCTGTGGCCAATCAGCATGAGAGATTGTGATACTACGTGCAGCAGTGTAAAATAATTTACCATGTGGCCTGGACATTCACAGTTAATGGAAATGTGCTATTTCATCCTTGCCTTAGGCTTTTACCATTTTGCCACATGTGTGGGCAGTCATTATACACACAACTGCTAAATAATGTAAAATGCATGTGACTGAAGTGAAAGGCATTCCACTTTTTTAATCCTTAAGTGACGATCCTTTATTTTGTTCCAATCTTTCACTATTCCCAAGCAACTTCTTTCTTCATCCGCACAGTTAATGGTGAAATAATTTTAGGACATTGACGTGCAGTCAATCTCTCATGCCTCATGAGAGATTGACTCAACAGTCAATGTGTTGTAAAACCAATAACCAACCAACCAATCCCAGATGCATAATCTTACACTTACTATAGTTCAAAGACATCTGCCATTGATGAGCCAACTTTTTAGGTCCTCCAAGTCTAGTTGAATATTACTAGATTGATCATTCCTGTTAGCCACTCTTACCAGCTGGATGTCATCAGCAAATTTTCACACAGTTTGTCAGCCCTACCTCAATGTTACTCACAAAGATGATAAATAGAAGTGGCCCTACAACAGAACACTGTGGTACTCCACTCAGGACATCCTTCCAATCAGATTTACTTCCATTTCACACTACCCTTTGTTCCCTTCCCCTCAACAGTGCTCCAATCCATCCTAGAACTCTTCCAACAATCCCATGTTGTAGGTAGTTGATTAACTAGCCTTCCATGTGGAACTTTATCAAAAGCTTTGCTGAAGTCCAAGTACACAACATCCTTCATGACAATGAAGGAGTTTGATCTGGAAGGGCTTGTTTAACTAACATATTTGAGTTCATGGTGCATACTACTTTATGGTGTTCATATGTATATTAGTACATTATTAAAGAAGTAGGCAATCAACATACAGGTTGAGTATCCCTTAAAAGGTTGTGCCTATTAAGATGAACCTGAACATTCTGTTTAACCAGATTTTCTTGTACCTTGCAAACTATTCAGGTCAAACTGACTGACCTATAGTTTCCTACACACTATATATCATCACCATATATCACTGTATATCATCTGGTCTAGAAGCTATATTATATTTTATATTCTTCAACTGCTTTTCTACAGCTTCTGTAGTTATTGTAAGACCCTCCAGCCTATCACCTATCACCACACCATTTTAGGGCAATAACAGGTCAAAATGAGCATATCTCATTGCAAAAAGCCTTAGATGAACTTGTGAAGTGGTCCAAAGAATGGAAAATGAAATTTAATTTTGATAAGTGCAAAATTATGCATGGAGGTAAGCAGCATATGAAGGCTCCATACTTAGCTTAGCTTAGCTCTGCCAGGAGCTAGGTTTTACATTTGTAGACGAGTGGAGCAGGTTTTATGCATCGTGGGACCTCTATCAGAGGGATGGCCTGCATTTTTCTGAGAAGGGGGTCCATATGTTAGGCAAAGTATATGAGCATGTCCTTCAGGGAAACTAGGAAATGGGGTGGGGAGGGATGAAATTGCATTGCCAACTCAGGAATATTCCAATAGTGTCAGCCAAGGCAATAGAACCTCAAAGTCTGCAAATAGGGACAGCAGCAACTCAAGGGGACAGAGTTATAGTTCATCTAGTGATAAAAGAACTCCTCAATATGAAAAAGCCAAAGGTGGTTATGGAGCATTTGTTAAGTGTATGATGTTTAATGCTCAGAGTATCCGTTCCAAATTTGATGAGTTCAAGTGTTATGTTGCTGAGGAGGAACCAGATTTTGTTTGCATTATGGAGGCATGGGTCAGTGAAGGATATTTTGGAGATAACTTACAGGACTATGAGATCCAGGGATACAATATGTTTTCGTGCAATAGGGGGTCCAGCAATGAAAGGGGGTGGTGTAATGCTCTATGTGAATAGCTTATTCAGTTCTCAAAAAGTAGCAGGTGGGGATAAAAATGTGTCTGTGGAGTCCATTTGGCTTGATGTCACTGTGGGAAAAGGCAACAGCAATACTCTTAGGATAGGAGCTTTCTACCGATCAGGAACCCTGCCACATTCTCAGCAACTGGAGCTTGACAAGGTGATTTGTGAGGAAATCAGTAGAAACTTTAAGAGGAAGTGCCTTATTCTCGGTGACTTTAATCTAAAAGGTTATGAAAATGCTGGTGTTGGCTCCCCATCATGCAAAATGTTCAGGAAATGCCTTGAAGAGGACCTGTTCTTACACCAGTTTGTATCGGAACCTACCAGGCATGGTTCATTCTTGGACCTTGTATTCTCGGATTTAAGTGACTTGGTTCAAGACTTGACTGTAGGCGAAACTCTGGGAAAAAGTGACCATAACATAGTTAGATTCAAGGCACATGTAGGGGAAATTATCAAGGATAATTTGGTAAAGGTTCCAAATTTCAACAGAGCAGACTTTAACGGCATGAGAGCGGCTTTAAGTGCCATCAGATGGGAAGAAGAATTCTCCAATTTAAATGCCTGTGAAATGTGGGAAAAGTTCAAATCTTACTTAAAGGAAATTCAGATTAGACATGTCCCCCAAAAGCAAAGACGCAAAATAAGGGTAGGAAAGCCAGCATGGCTTACACCAGACGTGATAAAAGCAATTAGGGCTAAGAAAACTGCATTTAGAGTTTTTAAAGAAGCCTCAAATGTCATTAATCTAAAGGCGTATCAAAAAGCTAGAGACACTGAAGCAAAAAACCAGAGCAGCAAAGCGAGCAAAGGAACTGGATTTAGCTAGAAACTGTAATGGGGACAGTAAAAAGTTCTTTAGTTTCTACAAGCTGAGTAAAGTTTCTAGCACAATTGGTCCACTGGAAGTAAACGGGACTACATTGGGTGAGGATAGTGAGATGGTTGAGGAGCTGAGCAAGCAGTTCAAATCAGTGTTTACATTGGAAGATATGACCAATCTGCCGACCGTACACCATAGTTCAGTTACATGGGATCTGACAAATGATGTTGATTTCATTGGTAGTGATGTTGTTTACAATCATATCAGGAAAATAAAGCCAAATAAGGCAGCAGGACCTGATGATATTTATGCTAGGGTGTTGTGGGAAACTGAAAAGGAACTGGCATTTCCATTTAGTATAATATTTTGTAGATCAGTTTCACATAATGAAATTCCAACCGATTGGAAAAGGGCAAATGTAGTTCCTATTTTCAAGAAAGGAGAAAGAGGGAAAGTTGAAAACTATAGGCCAATAAGTCTCACATCCCTAGTCTGCAAGGTACTCGAATCAATTATCAAGGATAGAATAGTTAGTTATCTGGAAGGTAGCAGATTGATTCAAGATACTCAACATGGATTTAGAAAAGGACGATCGTGTCTCACAAACCTCTTGGACTTTTTGAACTTCGCCACAGAACAATTTGATCAGGGAAATCAGGTTGATGTAGCATATCTTGACTTTAGTAAGGCCTTTGACAAGGTACCCCATAAACGGTTAATGATACAGCTTCAGTCCCATGGTATTGCAGGTAGCATCTTAAAATGGATAGAGTTGTGGCTTTCAGATAGACAGCAAAGAGTGATGCTAAATGGTACAAAGTCATCATGGCAAAATGTTCTTAGTGGAGTCCCCCAGGGGTCAGTACTAGGGCCATTACTGTTCATTATATTTGTAAATAACATTGAAAGTGGCCTAAGCAGTAAAGTTTTGAAATTTGCAGATGATTTGAAGGTCTTTAGGGCAATAACAGGTCAGGATGAGCATATCTCGCTGCAAAAAGACTTAGACGAACTTGTGAAGTGGTCCGAAGAATGGCAAATGAAATTTAACTTTGATAAGTGCAAAATCATGCATGTAGGTAAGCAGCATATGAAGGCTCCATACTTGATGGGTGGCAAAGTGCTATCAGTGACTCAACAGGAGAAGGATTTAGGTGTTATTCTAAATACAAAATTCAGGGCATCAGAACAGACCAAGGAAGCCAGAAAAAAGACACTGAGAATGCTTGGGACAATCAATAGGAATGTATCATAGAGAAGTGAAGAAGTCATCAGGAAGGTTTACTGTGCATATGTCAGGCCACATTTGGAATACTGCATCCAGGCTTGGTTTCCTAGCTATGAAAAAGATTGTTGGCTTTTAGAGAGAGTACAAAAGAGGGCTACAAAAATGGTTAATGGCATAAGCAACCTGGCATAGGGAAATAATATAAACACCCCCCCCCGAGGGCCGGCCACCGGCGGCCGCAGGGGCTGGTACAAAAGGGCTACAAAAATGGTTAATGGTATAAGCAACCTGGTATATGAGGAAAGATTGAAGAAATTTAATATGTTTTCACTTAGATATAGAAGGCTGAGAGGAGATCTCATTGAGGTCTTTAAATTGTCTTTATGTCTTTATGTCTGTCATGGCATAACCTTCATTTGCTTTTGTTGTACCATGATTATCTTTGGTAAAGACTGATGAGATTTACTTGCTTAAGAATTCCACAATATCACAGTCAACCACTATTTCCCCACCTATCTCCAGTGATCCTACACTACACTTTTTAACATTAAATTTGTAGAAGCTAAAAAATCGCTTAGCATTACCTCCTGAACTCTGAGGTAATAATAAGAACTAGCATCTTTTAGTTTCTTGTGGATGCACCAGAGTTAGCATCTTTTAGTTTAGTTGTGCTGTACCTAGGCACTTTTTTATCATATGGTAGGCTATGCAATAGGTTGGCATTTTGAGGTGATTTTTGATTCCTTTGATATTTTCTCCATTGCAATGTTTATGAAGGTACTTAGCATTATGTAACCACCCATTTTCTCTGCAAATGCATCACACTCCCAGTTTGGAGGAAACTAACACCCAAAAAGTGACTTAGGGTTGTATAATATACCTAGCATAAATAGTTGTAAAAAACCTACCAAACATAAGCTAGCCCAACCTTCCATGCAAGTTTTTTAAGTATGCAATTTTCAAACAATACTTTTTTTGTGATAAGTTGCTCAAACTAAAAAAACTAAACCAATTTAACCTAACATAACCTGGCTTGACCTGTTTTTGAGGATAACAAACTTTTTGTCTAAAAAATATCAAGATTTAAAAAGTTATACCTTACAACAACAACAAAGGATCACCTCATTAATGTCATTGGATTAACATTACAATTTTTTGTGTTGTGAATAACCATTTTTTAAACCTCTAAGGCAGATAGTGAAATGCAAAGTTGACAAATTGCAGGAAGTGCTGCTTTTTGTCTTCATTCTTGGTCATAGCAGTGTTGAAGTCAGAGATCAGTTTGATTCAGCATTCTGCTCCAGCATTTAGGATGGTCAGCTTCAGAACTACCACCTGGGCCCCTGGGTAGGACTTGTTCACCCACTGGCAGGTAGGGATGATGGAACAAACAGTGTGTTCGCCATCTACTGTGCATGGTGTAAGGTGCTTGGTCAAAAGAATGTGTCCACCACAAGTGCCAGTTGAGTGATCTCCCAGTAGTTGTCCTGTGCTCCTGCCTTCTTTGCACAACCACTGTTGCCACTTGCATCTCTTCCAGCTGATTGAGGTATGAATCCTGCACTAGTTCCACTTTTTCAGGATACCACAAGTTCTGGAATGTGAGGAAGTTGACTCATCCTTGCTTCCCATCGATGTTCAGCATGAGCTTGCCATCCCAGTGCAAAACAAGGACTGTGTCAATGGTTTCTGCTTCCTTGACTAACTCCGCTCACAGATGAGCAGCAATCTTCAATCTAGCCATTCCTTGTGCATGACAGATAATGAAGAGGGAAGGAGACAACTCACACTTAGATCCATCGATGGTTCTCATGACGTGCAATGCCGACGATGGGAGATCTTCGTCCTCCCAATCGTTGCAGCGATTTTTGGGCATAATCTGGAGCAGAGATTGGCAAGGGCACAATAATTTCTCTGTTTAAAACTTGGTTCAATTCCATTTGTTTAAACTTCCACATCATAGGATCAGCCTGAATATATATTTGTATTTATAATGAAATGACTATTGTGTCTCATATTCAACAGTCTTTAGTGAATGCCTGGCATATTAATAATTGTCAAGTCCATCTGTATATTCCTTACCACGAGTCATTTTGTAGATGACCCATCACACAGGAGAAATTTTGACACACATGCAGAACCCGTAAATATGCTTTGATTGGAATTAAGTTTGATATGTGGTGCTTTCTCATCGAATGTCACCAAATAATAGATAATTCCAATGAAAAAGTTGAGAAGGTTGAAAGGTTGAAGAAGATGGTCCAGATTTAAAAAAATGATTGCAATGTGGCACTTCCTCAAAATATTAAGATTTCGCCAAGTGGTTCAATCCGATATTGAATACCCAAATTCATTCTCAGATGAATTCTTGGAATCTTTCATGTTCAGGCTAATTTTTAGTTAACAACATGTAGCTGTATTCAGGATGTTGTATTCAGGATTCTTGGAAGGCAAGAAGATCCCATAGATTACCTGGCACTGCCAGACCCAGCATGTTCTTTATGAAGGGAGGAGCTGTTGTTGATGTGCATGTTTGCATGTGTAGGAGCTTGTCAATGGAGTTGCAGACTCTTATGGCATATGCATGAAGCCAATTTATTTATGTGTGTATACTGATGTACAATAAGACTTATCTTTTCAGCAGTGGGCCTTGAGATAGTGGTATGCATACTCATACTAGCAAGCTTATGTGTTGGCTCAAGCTGTAGTTGCTGTGCATGTCTGCATGTGTGAGAGGGAGTTGCACATGTGTATTTAGGTCTGTCTACTGCTGTATAATATGACTTGGTCCATTTCCTCACCAGGC
The DNA here is from genome assembly GCA_034440575.1 of Imbricaverruca yamaguchii. Classification (NCBI taxonomy): domain Eukaryota; kingdom Metazoa; phylum Arthropoda; class Thecostraca; family Neoverrucidae; genus Imbricaverruca; species Imbricaverruca yamaguchii. Next base: position 301,708 of record JAOTOL010001360.1, on the reverse strand, counting down.
CCTCAAGGCAGCCCCAAGGTTCTGCAAAAATTCACCCCATTGTGTATGTTTGCAATGATACCACTCTTTGATTGAGTTAATTCAAAATTAATTGCAAATGCCTCTGGAGCAAGCACGACACTTGGTGTTTTATATGTATTTTTGTATGCATCTTTTTGCATTCTTGGTGTTTTATATCCATTTCTGTCAAGCATCTAAATATCCAGAGCTCCTTCCATCTGGATCCTCGTCCCTCTGCCTTGACATCGAGTTGATGAAAACTTGTCATGAAATTGATAAAACTTTACATGAAATTGATGTCATGCTGAAAGACACATGGAGTGATATGGTTCATCTTGGGTGATATGCTCGTCGCGACGATGGAGGACGGGAAGCGCATTCCCCAAGGCTTCGTGAAATTTACCGTCACGTCCATGTTGCTACTTGAAAAAATGACTTACGAATCCCCTCATTTACAGTGTGGTGGATTCAGGTCTGGGGCATCTGCAGAATCGTCCCCCATTTCCTCTTTACATAGAGGTGCGACACCCCTTCCGACGAATAGGTACTGTAAAGCCACTGCAGTTGATGCACCCTAAAACCACATCAGTTGATGCTCCCTAAAAACCCAATAACTAACTACCTAATCCCTTCTGACGAGAAAAAGCACCTCCTGAGGACACCAAAGTGCACCACCACCCCGATTAACGAGTTCTTGTTTGCATTCGATGGCGCCACTCAGTAAAATAGGCCTCTTGGAGAAGTGGTGCACCTCCAGAGCAACGGCCCCCTAGAAAAATTCCTGGATATGCCCCTGCCTTTCTATCCCAAATCCACAGTGACACCCAAGCTCATTGGGTCACCACTGCCACCATTGTTGATGGCCCTACTTCACCTCTATTAACGAGTGTGCCACTGGGATCAGCAACCGAATGCACCGCACTTATGGTGGGGACAGATTCTGCCCTCTGCTTACCTTTGCAAAAATTCGTCTGATTTCGTTGCTTTTGACGGCAAGGGGCAGTGTTCAACAAGATCAGTTAAAGGAAGTCAAATGTATTGATGTAAATGTCACCTGTGATGTCACAGGTCAGTGCAATGTTTCAAACTCGACTTACTTCCCGAAGTTGAGATTTTATTCAAACGCCATAAAACTAAGCATCAGAAGCAGAATTTGGGTGACTTCATGAGCCCTGCATCCTAAGATAGTCAAAGGCATCCATGAGCAAAGATGGATCGCGAAGTCATGTTGGATCATGTGTCATTCTGAGGTCAAATATTGAATCTAGCTGTACACCAATTTGGTTAATGTTTCAACACCAAAATTTCGCTTTCTGTGTGGAAAGGGTTAAATTGTGTATCTCCGGATTAAAAGACATGAAGATTAAAAATATGAGGATTAAAAACATAAGTATCTCCGGAAGGTAGGTGTGGTGCCACATAAAGCAGGTGTGTGCGACATAACGCAGGTGTGGTGCCCGCGAACGATATTTCTCATGGAAATGATGTTTATCTGCAAGAAATTAAAAGTAGCCCTAACCCACACCACACCTCGAATGTTTCCCCATTAGTTGTGCCAGTGGGTGGGTACACTCCATCTCCCTACTTTCATACAATAAATAATATCTTGGTTCAGTTTTTGGGAATTGTATTGCCTTCCAGGCATTCTGCATACAGCATATACCTACATGATACTAATATTATCCTGGAAATTGGTCCCTTGGTGAAATCCTAATATTTGTAAGAAGCAGCCCATTGTTCTTAAAATTGTCCTTAAGCATTGGATCTAGGGTGATCTGAACTGTCGGAGGCCCTGCCACAATTGTAATAGGCTATATATAATATAGTGAAATAAGACAATTATGTTTTTATTTTCCAAAAGCCCATCAGAAACCAAGGTAAAATACACATTTCCTTGAAGGCATGACTATTTTCTCACCCCCCAAACTTGAATCTTCCACTGTGGCTAAATAGTCAGCCAGATTCTTCAACGTCGGCGATGGACATTGCAGGTCAGAAAATCATTTCGTCTGCAGCCTGCTGCCCTCAGCCATCATATATTGCAGGAACAGATGCATGGGAAGGGGGGACACTGGAAGCATGTGCTCCCACATAATGAATGTTAACACGACCCTCCAGGAAGGCTCAGGTGCACCCCTCCTCTCGAATTTTTTCCACTTGAGGCACTCAGGAGGGAGGAAAAGGTGGCCACTTAGAAGTAAAATGCATTTCTTTGGTGTGCTCAAGTGCACCTCCTCATAATTTGTTTCATGCATCTCGAAAGGAAAAGGCTTCGCAGTGACCCCTCCAGGTACTTAAACAATTGTGCTCCTCAATAAATAGTCAAGTACTTCAATGACAATTCTTGGATCCACCCCTATTACGTTGTGTCACTCCCTGTTGCACTAAGTGGCCATCGTTGCAATAGGGAGCCAACCATGCTCTTCAGACTCCCAAACAGCCCATTCTCAAGCCTATAAATGTTCCTGCATTAATGCATGGCATTCATCATTAATTATTATTGCCAGTGTTACCATGCTGATGTAGAGGGGACATAGTGGTTGAGGGAACTTGAATAAAGTATCAAGATCGCCAGATATGTACACTTCTTACTCTGTCTTGGCCTGATCCCCGTTAACCGACGATCCTTGAAAAAAAGCTTTTACATGCATTTTGCATGGTGTGCATAGGTAACGTGTGCCTGATGCACGACCGCCCAGGTTACACACAAAACGTATGGTGTATAACAGCCCATGTTACATACCATACATTTGGTATATTTATCGGTGAGGTTGTGCATCACACACATGGCACATAACTGCATTGTACACCATTATTCTGTTAACATCATAGATTTGTTTGATGTATAGTCACAGAGTTTCTAAATATGGTGGATTTTTTCAGGTCAGATGGTATTACTGAGTTTGAATTTGTGCAGTCAGAGCATAGAATTAGGGATGAAGGTTTCGGAATTTAAAACAGTAGGTGTGCACTGTGCAGGTCTTTTTAAGATGGGCCCTGTGGTCTTGTATCTTGAATGTTTATGTTTCTCTCACACTGATAAATTGGAATATTATGCCAGCAACAGGTGTGTCTGGCAGTGGGTCCAGCCCACCTTCATTTATGTAATACTGATGAAATTGGTCATGGTAGCACAATAGGCATGGTGGAGTTTGAAAATTGTTTGATCAGGAATTGGTGTTGATGAGGGTGTTATCCAAAATAAAATTATAGGTTGGGATTGTTCCTATTTTTGAACTCAGGGGATGCAAAGTAATATAATATAATTGTGATCCTCCCGTGTATGGTTTTCCCAGCCTCCATCACAGTAGTGCACGAATGTGCAGTGGAATTCATTGGTGTGTGATGGTGCCATTTTTATAGGTATCTTCTTTGTAGGATTGATTGGGTAAGCTGATGATTTTAGAGTTCTCATACCCCTTGTCATTGCTGATGTTTTATGGATGATGGGTAGAAAAACAGCATTGATTAGTGTTCCAATTTCTTCGATCTTTCCTTTATAGGATTGATCATGTAAGCTGAAGATTTTAGAGTTATGATGCCCATTGTCAGTGCTCATGCTTTTAGTGGTGTTTGATGGAACAGCATTGGTTAATGTGTCAAGTAATGTTTTATGCTGGTGCCTACAATGCATGCTATATGGCTGCATCATGACTGTTTATGATCAATTTCATACATTTGCAAAAATCCATCTGTTTATCACTGGTACTGTGCCACAGATTAGGTATGGTGAATAATGCTGCAATGTTAAAAACATGTACATACAGATTGTACCCCTAGGTCAACTTTTTAGTTATTCAAGTTTAAGATTGCTTTGAATAAAGGGTGAAGGTCAACTTGCTAAGCTGAAAAAATCCAACTAAGACACGATATGCAATGGAAATTATATAGCATTCATTCCAAATCACTTGGCATATTCATGAAGTCTGTCCTGATTATTCCAACTTTCTTGCCTGGCTTATTTTTTTAAACAAAATATGTTGATGACATTTCCTTTGGAAGCCAAAAAGAAGTTTCATTGTTTTCCCCCTTTCGTTTTTAAACTAAGTTCAAGAATTCATTTTCTTTCAAAATGTACTTTCAAGGGTTTGTCAGGCTAGGTTTGTCTTTTAAAACTTGTATTATTATAAAATACACTGTTCAATGCTGCATTTTAGTATTACATTGCGAACATGATGTTTTTACTAGAAATGATTGGCCACACAGTCTTAATCATGCTTAGAAACATGTTACCATATCTTTTTCCTGAAATGCAATATCCAAGGTAAAATACAAATTTACAAAGGGCTTAGAAGTAGCCTTGTGGCTGCATCTTGAACAATTTGTTAGTATGGATACAGGTTTTCCCTGATATAATTGTCTAATGTTGGATCAGGTTTGCTCATAACAAGTGCCCTTGCATTGAATACATGTTTTGGGTTCTAAGGTGGCCACCATATTGAAGCATACCCATGTCTGTCACTGTCTTTGCCTATGCTTCTTTAGCTTCTATAAATTTAAGGCTAAAAAGTGTAGTGTAGGACCACTGGAGGTAGATGGGGAAATAGTGGTTGATGATTGCGACATTGTGGAATCCCTAAGCAAGCAATTCTCATCAGTCTTCACTAAAGATAATTCTGGTACAATAGGAACATCTGTAGGCCATGCCATGGCAGGTGATATGCTGGAGGATCTTACAATAACTACAGAAGCCGTAGAGAAGCAGTTGCAGAATATAAAACCTAATAAAGCTTCCGGACCAGATGAAATATATGCTAGGATCTTAGTAGAGTGTGCTAAAGCTTTAGCAACTCCCCTAGGTATCATTTTCAGGCGATCTATGGAGTATTCAGAAGTACCTGAAGATTGGAGAAATGCAAGTGTAGTACCAACTTTCAAAAAGGGAAATAGGAAGAGTGTAGGAAACTACAGGCCAGTCAGTTTGACCTCATTAGTTTGCAAAGTACTAGAAAAGCTGGTTAAACAGAATGTTCAGATTCATCTTGATAGGCACAACCTTTTAAGGGATACTCAATATGGATTTCGATCTCAAAGGTCTTGTTTAACTAACCTATTGGAGTTCATTGAGTATGTTACCAAAGAAGTAGACAATGAAAGCAGGATGGATGTTGTGTACTTGGACTTTAGCAAAGCTTTTGATAAAGTTCCACATGGAAGGTTAATTCATCAATTACAACAACATGGGATTGTAGGAAAAGTTCTACATTGGATTGAAGCATGGTTGCAGGGAAGGAAACAAAGGGTAGTATTGAATGGATGTAAATCTAGTTGGAAAGATGTTCTGAGTGGAGTGCCACAGGGCTCTGTTCTAGGGCCCCTCCTCTTTATCATCTTTGTGAACAACATTGAAGTAGGGCTGAGGAATAGAGTGTTCAAATTTGCTGATGACATCAAGCTGGTAGGAGTGGCTAACAGCAGAGATCAATCTAGTAATATTCAACTAGATTTGGACGACCTAAAAGAGTGGGCTGATCAATGGCAGATGACTTTCAACTATGATAAGTGTAAGGTTATGCATATAGGGTCTGCAGGCGAGACATTCAGTTATAAAATGGGAGGGAGGGAACTGGATGTTATTGAAGAGGAAAGGGACTTAGGTGTGTTGGTCTCAAAAGACCTTAAAGCAGAAAAACAATGTATCTCAGCTAGAAATAGGGCACTCAGAATGCTGGGACTCATTAATAGAAGTGTGAAATATAAGAGCAGGGAAGTCATGAAAAAGCTGTACTTAGCATATGTGCGGCCCCACTTGGAGTACTCTGTACAAGCATGGAGCCCCTACCTAGAAAAGGATATAGATATGTTAGAAAGAGTCCAGCGCAAAGCCACTAGACTCGTCAGTGGATTAAGTAACTTAGAATATGGAGAAAGGCTTAATGCATTAGATATGTACTCACTCAAGTATAGGAGATTAAGGGGAGACATGATTGAAATGTACAAAATTGTTAGAGGGCTAGATCAGGTCAATTTGAATGATGCTCTGCAGTTTAGAGTATCCCATAGGGGTCATCAATTCAGGTTAGACAAAATGAGGTGCAGGACAGTTAAACGACAACAGGTCTTCAGTCAAAGGGTTGTTGACCAATGGAATAGGCTGCCTGCTGATGCAGTGGGGAGTCCCTCATTGAATGTCTTTAAAAGTAGGGTGGATAATTTTTTTAGACAGGAAAATGTTGTTTTTGAATTCTAACTTGTGATGCATGGGATATTGAGTATTTTCACTAGCTATATAGGGTATAACATTATGCTAGTATTATGTTGTACTATATGGGGTGTACCTAGCAGTGGATTTGGCAACTTCCTTTGCGATGTCATACTGATGAGATTGGCTGTGGTGGCACAGGTGGAGGGATTGCATGGGTTTGGAATTGATAGGTGTGAACATGTACTTTCTAATATCTTCTAGACAGGCTTGACCCAGATGGGCCCTTGTGGCCCTTATTAAGCCTTAACACTTTATGACTTTATGACTTTATGCACATTGAATGGATGTTAAAAGGTTGTCCTGTCAGTATCCTGCTTTCCAAGCATTAACACAGTAGTGAGTTATTGGGTGAGCATGTGTGGTGAACAAACATGATTATACATATAGTCAACTTCAATACATTTCATGAAAGATTGGTATTTCACTTCCAGGTATGGTATGATTATATAAAAATATTGGCTATGTTAAGAAAAATGTAGCCTTTCATCTTTGGAGCCCTCTATTTTGGTAGGACACGGTGTTGTGCTCTCCAAAATCACACATTGCAGTCATTGCACTTGGACATTAATTGGAAGTTCATACCAAGAGGCCACAGCTGCAAATTGCTCTCTTTCTTTTAGGTCAAATACTGTAAAACCCTAGCTAAATGCTCAAAGATTTTGCAAGGCAGCAATGGAGACAATTATCTCATGGAAACTTGCCTTCCAAATTGTAATCCAGCATACATAGGCTTTCCATCATGCAACATCTGGAGGTTTAAGCAATGCATCTATATATTTTATGCAATCCACCATCCATAGGTCTGGCTTGTTCTGTGTGATTTTTGCAATTCAACACAGATGATTAATTCTGGTTAAAGTGCCCTAAAACCCCCTCCAAAAGTGCAAAATATGTGTAACATATGTATGTTTTATAATGTCAGGAGGTTTTATGCAATGTGGTATCCAGAGTTGAGGTTGTGATAAATGTTTCCATTGTCTAACCTTTTTTTTAGTCCCATCAAAGGATGAACTCTCCCATCATGGGTCATATGCGTCATTACAGGTTCATCTTTTCAGTCCCACCCAGCACAGACATATTTATAAATGCTATATTTTTTCTGAAATCTGACAATTTATAACTGGGACTTCCTAAGACTTCATATCTAAAGATTGCAATGAGACAAGCTGAGCCAATGATGATTCCTGCCCCATGATTACCTCCAAATATTGTGCTCTTGAAATTGAGGGGCGGGGATGGCTGAGTGGTTAAGGTGTCAGGCTATGGGTACCAAAGGTCCGGGTTCGATGCTAGTGCCACTCAGGACATTTCCCAATCCTGCGGCCCACCACCGAAACAGTGTGGGCGACGCCATTAGCCGTGAATGTGCATAAGGTGTGTCGTGAACCAACCAATAAACAAATAAACAAACTCTTGAAATTGCTTTGTTCATTCCACATATATTTATGTAATGACAGGAATGGAATTTTATTGTTACCAAATATAACTGTCTGGTGCTTTTCTGATGTGTTATGCTTATCTCTTATTATTGTTAGCTTTGATGCTGTGAGTTGGAGTTCAGCAATATTTATTTCACACCTTTGTCATAGCTTTCAGTTATAATATTGGTTAAAAGTTATCATTTCAAGATGGGAACTTACACAAGGCACTTCAGAGAGTTGAGTAGATGGACAAGGTAAAATAATTGTAATTAATTTTGTCTATGGAGTTAATTCTTCTGATTTTTGGTGGCATCACTTAGATGTTGTTTTTATATTGAAACCATTTCCACAGGTATATTTGCTCATTGCTCCTATCATGTGGTGACCATTTATATATTCCTACTCTATATCTTGTCATGCTCTACTGCTACTCTTTTGAGAAAGGTTCTGCTGAAGCTTGCCTGCTACCTCCTAATGTTCATTGGGGTTATTCAACATGGAGTAATTTTCTGTTGGTGACAGCTGGCAAGGAACTTCCCTATCTTCCAGATTACCACATATCCTGCTGCTCATCAAGTTATTTCATCATTTAATATTGTAAGATACTGTCTTGGTATTGCAGATTATTTATTAGTTGCCATTATATTTTTTAGTATGTTAGGGTATTATTTATACATTTTTACTTTTTGGTAAGTAAAAAAGTAGTTTCCTGTGCATGCCCTACATGTATGTTGAGTGCCCAACCACCAGGCGACTCTTGGAAGTTGATGGGACACAACTTGTAATTGGACATGCATTGGTGTGCACTTGGAAAGGGCTAGTTTCCAAATGTGTTGTTAAGTTCTTATGCAATATTTGTCTAGCACCTTGCAAGCTTAGCTGGCTATATTTAGCTGTCTACTTCATGAGAAGTGTCCTCACTTATATATGAATAGATATCACTATTTCCTTTTCCAGCCTTTGAGTATACTTAAACCAGTACCATTTCCTGAAACAGTATGAAAGGGGATGGGCTGATTGCTTTCTACAATGCTTCAGCACACACATTAAGTTGATATCCCATCTGGTCATGCCTATCCCTAGCATACCATTTAAGTGTTGGACTCTCAGTTCTTCTAGAAAATCTTGAGTCTTAAATCCTGCTTGTTTTTTTTTAACAACCAGCATCTGGCTTGTTTTATGTAACCAACATTACTAAGTTGTTTTAATTGTTCTATGTGATGATGTCAGTAGCTTGTGTGGAATCATGCCAAGAAGGGCATATATTATTTATGTTATGTTTTTTAAATTAATCTTATTGCTAATTTTGTCAGGTGTGGAATTTTCTGGCATGATTATGGATGCACCTGGCTCCATTTCATTCACAGCACCACAACCTCATCCATATGTTTGTGTCATTTGTCAGTTGACCTGCATATTTTATCTTGGGATGTTCTTCAGTGCATCTAGCATAAATGTTGTTGTTTCCTGGGGAATTCAAGGCAAATATTTATGTAAGCTTCAAGTAGGAGACCACATAATCTGCTCGGCAAATGATCTTTTGTTCCTCATTGGTGTCTTCAGCCATTCATTGTGCTTTTTCTGCCCCTTCTAAGCATGGAAGTTATGGGTATGCACAGCAGATATGTGTACAAAGTAGCTTTGATAGTGCATGCACACCCACACAATGTTTGGTTGTACTCTTGCAGTAATGACTATTTTAGGATGAGAGCATATTGGTGAACACCTGCAATACATATTGACTGCATCAGCCTTGGCATTGTAGGACCATATCAATGATTTTCTGAGGCTCTGCTCCTCATGGGTATACATTTGTATGATTCACCTTTGTATCAGCTCATTCCGATCAATGATAATATTTTCAGCTGTGATCCATGAGAACAGATGGTGCCAAAAGCCTATGTTCAAGCCCATGATGCTACTATATCCATATATGAGCTGATGCAGACATGTTAATGTGTGCTAGTGGTCGCTTGGTAGGCCATCATATTATGCTGTTTGGTCAAGTATGGCCAGGCTAGGCCAGATTAAGTTAGGTTATGTCAGGTAAGTTTTGGTTATCCTGAGTTGAATTCATGCATTCTGGATCCATGTGCTTGCTTGCATCAAGAACGACCATCTTCACCATTGCTGTCAGATTCTATGACAGGTGATATCATGGTCTCACATATCAGCAATGTCTTCTATGTTGGGTATTGTTTGACTTTCTATTGGGCATTGTTGCAAACTGTAGTGCTGAATTTGCTGTGGCTTTGACAAAAAAGTAGCTGCCACACCAAAGTCTTCTAATTTGATCAAGTTCAGCTAAGAGCCAGATAAAACCAGTTATATTCCTCACCTGTGTTGTGAGCGATCATAAGCAGTTAAAACGTGTCCTGAAAAACTGGTTTATATAGGAATTAATTTGAAATAGGAATTAATTTCATGTTCTACACTAAAAACATTTGTAGCTCATTCAATATGACTAGGCAGTTTGGACACTTTCATTCATGTGCTAGCTTTCCTTGGCATACTGAAGTTTACTGAAGTTATTTGTGCTCTCATGAATCCCTTATTTATATAATTTTAGGAAGTTATAAGTAAAGAAAGCTTTCTTTTGACATATATTACATTTGTATCACTACAGACCAATCTTTGAATGCTCTACAATATTGTTGGATACTGTAAATAGTGCATGTCTCTAGAAAGGAACCAGCATGGACTGGTGTTGCTCAATTTACATACATTTCCCATGCTATGTAATCAACATGGTCCATGTGCCCTAAAGCCAAATATATTTCCCATGTGCCTTACATAGGTTCTTTTAGCCAAACATTTCACAATTCCATGATGTCTTATCTACTGCTTACTACAGAGTGAAAAAAACTATGCTTGTTCCACAGATTAAAGTCCACGTTTTCAACCGGATTTTACGACCAGATGAACACATCTTTTCCAACACTTGAATTTTATTTTGCACATCGGAATGCAAAATTTCCGCACCTGTCATACTGATCAGCTCAAAATTTGACATTCGTGCTCGCAACTATGCTGGTATTCACCTATGCCCTGGGACAGCCACAGTATCAGTTGAGAAACCATGTCATTGTCCATCAAGTGATTAGGTGTTGGCCGAGGTTGGATGACCTATTGATGTGCCATTGTTTCTTTTCCAGGTGACCGACTTCACTGCTGTCCGTAGTAAGCTGTCGGCACGCTGTGGTGTGGTGCCACCGTGCTGATAGACACCCACTTAGCGGATTGAGTGCGCAACGTGCTTCGATTGTGATGCTTCGCTCACAACTGAATAGCGTGGCTGAAGCGACGGCCGGCGCCGCCGGTGGGGATCTGGTGCCGCCACATCGTCAAACGGAGCCGTGGATAGAGCACTGCGACGGCGTCGGCTCTCCTCTGATCGACATCTTCACCGACAGCTCTTCACAGCTGTCGGACGATGAGTCGCGCTCGCTGCCGGAGCAGGTGGTGGATGGACACGATCACGCGACCAGTGCACTGGTGCAGAACGGCCGCGTGCAGTACTGCCACCTCGCCGCGGCTGGCCGCAACGTGATCCAGGTGGTCGACCAGGAGTCCGGCGGAGACGCGGACGGAGGTGATATCATTTGGATGGTGGAGAACGACATGGAGGTAGGGGATGATGCCACTGAGTGGGGCTCTGAGGCGGCCTTAGTACCGTCGTTTGATCAACAACACATCCATAAGCAAGGTACGGTATTGGGCGGCACCGCCTCCCTTGACGGTACCGATGCCAGCTCTCCGTCTCCGGTCAGCATTTCTCCGGTCTTGGTGCGGCATGCCCAGGTGGTGAAGAAACAGAAGAAACCACGTGTTAAAAGAAAGGACCGTCCGGTATCCGCCAAGCGAGTGGAAAAAGTTATGAAAGTGCCGCGATCGATTTCGTCATCTAGGCAAGGAAAAGCCTGTCCAGTACTCAGCTCTGCTTCTCATGGTGCTACATCCGACCAGTCGATGAACTCTCACGTTCTTCATATATATGAGGCGAATGTGGATAGCGGCGTGGCTTACGGCCCGGCGACTTCCGCGGCAACTGTGACGTCGGCCTGTCTCAGCGCTGTAACAGCTTCACCCGAGCCTGTACCATCTGCTGATGCACCGTTCGCTGCTGTCGGCTCGCCGCAACACTTCTCCGGCTTCCCGGCTGGACTGTGGCGCAATCCTCGCAGCCGCTGGCTGCGGCAGCTGGCCGCGATTGCCGGCGAGGAGCGCGATCAAGCTGCTGACGGTGCCGACGCCGCCGTGGCCAGGCTGCGGCAGCTGGCCGCCACGGCGGCCGTACGCTTCTCGCCCGCCGTTGACGCAGTCCCGGCCAGCCGCAGTGGAGAAGAAGAGACGGCCGCAGCTCAAGTGGGAAATACACCTACGGCTCCTCATGTTATCGTGCAAGCTTCTCACCGTACGGCTGACTTCGAAGACACCGTGCGCACTGCCAGCGGTGACGGCTCTGACAGAGCCTGCCCGCTTCCCACGTATGTATCACTGATGCCTGATTCGGAAAAGGAGCGCTTTAAGAGAAGCTTCGCCTCAATGTTGAGCCTGCGACACGTTGACGAGCCCCTTCCGCCAGTGCCCAGTCGCACAAGACGGCAGAGGCTTAGAATCCGCAACGTCGCGTCTCACTTGACATCGTCTCCGGGCCAGTCCATGGAGGCCAATGACGTCCAGAAGAACAACACAAGGATGCCAGATGTGTTGTGGTCGCCGACTGCGGAGCGTTCTGCCCTGCTGTCGAACCACGTGATAGAGCCGAGACTGCCGCAGTCCACGGCTGGCCAGTTGTCCGGCGACCAGACACGCCGACCGCGCCGCCGCCTGCTCGACTTCAGCCAGCTGGTGGAGGTTGCCGGCGTGCTGGACCTGTCCGACACGTACTCGGGCAGCGCGGAGCCGCCCCAGCTGGCGCCGGAGCCGGCGCGGCTGCAGCCGGAGTCGGCGGCCGAACCGGCCTGCAGTGCCGCCTCCTCTCCGCCTCAGCTGACTCCCCAGAGGTGGTACCGAGACGACACAGCGCGCTGTCATATCTGCCGCAAGTTCATCACACGTGTGCTGCTGCGGCTGCACCTGCGACTGCACCGCACCGGCTACCGGGGCTGCGACGTGTGCGGCCAGGTGCTGGGGAGCGACTCGGCCCTGTACCGCCACCGACTGGGTCACGAACCGCCACGCTACCCGTGCTCTCGTTGTGACCGCAACTTTGACTCGCTGGCCAAGTTAGAGCGCCACCGTGCCAGCGCACATTGCCTGTTGTGCGAACGATGCGGCGCACGCCTGGCCACGTCTGAGCTGGTGCTTACTCATGACTGTGGTGGTGAGGGTGCTGCAGAGCAGGACCCGGTCGAGAGTGTTGCACCGCCGCCGCCACCAGCAGTATCGGCACCGGCAGCCGCGCCCGTTGTGACGTCTCCCACGTCCGTCGAGCAAGTACAGCGACATGGAACAAGCCTGGTCGACGGAGGCCTCTCCTGCCATGTGTGTGGTAAATCCTTCCTTGTCAAGTTCAACTACACGATGCACATGAAGATGGTGCACAAGGGTGCCGTCAGTGAGACGGCACAGAGAGCTCCACCAGCAGCAATGGCGGCGCCCTCCATTTGTCCGGACTCAGTATTGGCGTGTTTGAGCGATATCCTGAGTGCTGACCTGTACAGCGAGATCGTGTCTGTCGTGTAACCCTGACATGCTCCTATTGCAACCAGGGTGGTCTGCAAGATCGTAGGATCAGATGCGCGACAGGTCGGATAGTTCTGAATCAGAACGGAGAGCCCTCGGATTGGGTCGGATAGTTCAGCTATTTTTAATTTTTTTAACTTCCACTGATTCACTACATACATGTATACAGACGAGATGGTCAGGAAGGATAGCGGATGGTCTTCGGCGTTAGTTCTTTCGAATGCTTTTTCATGCCAAGAAATGTTTGAAAGTGTGATATATTTGGCTTGTGGTCAGTCGGTTTTGGTAAACATGACACACATTTGTGCTCAATGGTTGTATGCGCTTTGTCCATACCAAGCCAATATATCGATAAGGTGAAAATTCACGCGCAGGACATGCATTGATGAGACCTTATTACTGGAAAAATATCCGAACGAGTGCGCCCGTGCATCTCGTACAGAAATTCGCCAGATCGGGATGACCGAACGGTTTCAATTTGGAACCAAAATAGCTTCTTCTTTTTTGTTGCAGCGTGTGGAGTTATTTCTGTCATTCGCGTATTTTTATTATTAGCTATTTCACGTATCATTTCGCTCGAAGTCGGATGCTCTTTAACTTCAAAGGCTGGCATTTTCAATATTCTTTATCGTGATATTCTTCATGATATGATTTCCAAAGGAGATTCGTGGCGGGATTTGCGTTCGCGAGCAAGAGCATTTCATGTAAAATAAAAGATCCTATGTATATCTTTTCTGACTCGGACACTTCCTGTTTTAATTTAGAGATTTTCAAACATACATAAGAATGTTTCTCCTAAGATACTTTCAAGCTGTGGTCCAAGAACAAGGTTTACGATACCCAGCGCGTGGATAACGATCGGCACTAGCAATACGTCGCGAATTGCAAATGGCTGAAGTGCTTGAGCCTCCCGCTAAAACCTCGATCCAAATGTATTCTCATTCTCGAGGGAAATGACGCTTTTTACTTCCGCCAAGTGGTGGAGCTTTGTGCACCTTTTCGGCTTTGTGCTTTGTGTCCCCTCAAAGCCAGAGCTGAATCTCGAATAATTTCTACTTTTAACATGGAGTGCCTCAGAGTTGAATTCCCGGATCACATAATAGTGCGTGGCAGCATACTTCGATTGACATTGCACCGGTGATACCTAACAAAAGTACACAAGAGTTTACCAGGTCATGTAGTCTGTCAAAGAAGAACCTTGGGTTATTTTATGGCTCATTCAACCGCTGGGTCATATAGCATCGCCAGCATCTCACGCCGGTTGGTCGCGGGTGGACTCGGTAAATACTGACGGGTTCGTGAGATGCAGTCAGTCGAAGTGGTCTAGGGTACGTACAGCTCCTGATATAATATATCTGGTGCACACCCATGGACGTAATGTTGAAGTAATGGGGACACATGGTAAACAGTTGGTGGTGGACGTTTATTTAGTAAAACTACATGCGATCGTATTTGCATGGTATATTATTTGCCTTGGCTTGCCCAGGAAAGGGGAGGGACACGTGCCCCGGTATGGGTAGGGTCCTGTGCTCCTAGCCAGGCCCCTTTGCATTTTGTGGTGCACTGCTCTTGACGGCGCAGGGCATACAGGTGTGTGCCGGGAGTGCATGACCTCTACTTGAGATCATTTTTTCTGAGCCAACCAGACACAATCCAGTGTCCTAAAATTATTTTACCATTAACTTTGTGGATGAAGAAAGAAGTTGCTTGGGAATAGTGAAAGATTGGAAGAAAATAAAGGATCGTCACTTAAGGATTTAAAAATCGGAATGCCTTTCACTTCAGTCACATGCATTTTACATTTTTTAGCAGTCGTTTGTATAATGACTGCCCACACATGTAGTAAAATGGTAAAAACCTAAGACAAGGATGAAATCAAGATAACTAGAGACAACAGGTACTCCAAAGTTGGCTGTTCTAGTATAGTTAGTTTAAACTAGACAAAACCTACGCCAAGTGACGTCATATACCAGAAGCGCTTTTTTATTCCAGAATACCGCTGAATTATATTCTAGTTTTGGACTATACCAATAAATCTACTCAATATGGTGCTTTCATTTTAGCACAATTATGGCGCTTTTCTCACGATTAGTTTCCCCGTTGGTTGTAAAGCATATCAGTCATTCATTGAAGCTTGAATATTCTATCTTATTCTGCTAGCGTGACAGTGGTTTTGAACCGAAAGGCACCACCCCCAGAATTAATTTATTCATGGCGTGGTTGATATTGAGAACACAAACCTCAGACAATTTTTGCGAATTGAGGCCTTATACCCACAATGTCAACTTGGTCAGCATGTCATTGATGCAATCTGGTGATTATTGTTAGCATGTGCGTTTGTCCCCTGTCAATTATCATATTGTTTCTGTGTGCTACATGTAATCATGCCATACTGTGCCATTCACCAACTTGTGGACAATTTGGTAATTGCTTGCCCATTGTATCATGGCTGGGCAGTAGTGGTAGTAGGGTAAGAGGGAGTTTCCAAGCACTTAATGCATGGAACAAATTGCTCTACTACTGCTTTTGTGTGGCCAAACCAGTAATTATACTGTTTACTGAATTTAAAAACATGAAGATGGTATCCATATTCAGATGGTTCCCTCTATCAAAGTCATCTAACCACTCACATAGATCTACTTTAAAACATATAATTGTTTTGTAGCGTTGTGCCATATTCTGAACATGAAAGTGGTTGTGCAGGATTACTTCACTGTAGCTGTTGTGGTACCAATTATTAGTAGCCACTAAGAATACTGGTGTAATTGCAAAACATATGAGACCTTAAAATACATTTTCAGGGAAATATGTACTTTTTAGTTGATATTTGAATTCTTGATATTCAAAGTTGCAGCCTTTCCAATGCAAAGTTGATTGATGTGGTTAAAATGTGACCACTCTCAGCTGTACTGTGTGAGATGTGATTTAAGGGTTCATTATTGCAGTTTTGGGTGTTTACAAGTGACGTTTTGCATATTTTTACCTAGGCAAAGCTAAAATGAGGTTGTGATAAGTTAGGCATTCCTTTAGCTTCCTCAATTTTCAGATCGAGTTGCTCATGAATGTGATTTTTTAAAATTGGAAGCTAATTTGTGTTCTCTTCTGAAGAGAGGCAAGGCTGGAGCTGTGTGAGGTTTTTACAATTGCACCTGCAGAAGAAGATTTGCATTTTAGTTGAGGTGGCATTTCAGTTTAACAAAATTGTAAATGCATGTTTCTGAATGTCATTAAGATGATATGACCATTGTATTCCAGCCCAAGTGCATGCTTTTCAGTTCGTAAGTGAAGTAATGCGAAATGTGCTGCTTTGAGTGGAGTAATTGGTAATGAAGGATAATGTTAAATGTACAAACAGTGCATCCAAACCAATGTTATCCATTGAATATATTTGACATCACATATGCAACAATGCTGGTTGAGTTATCACCACAATCCTTCCACAGTCCAAACCTAATCTACCTCTTTTCAGGAAAAACACTGTTGTTTCTATTCTATCCTCCAAATTCCAAAAACCTTGCTATTTATATATGAGGCCCCAATGAAGACAATTTTTCAGACAGATGTATGGACTGAACTTCTTGAAGCTGACTAGCAACTTCTTCCCAGTATCCTAAAAATAATTTTCCATAAACTGTGTTAAATGAACAACAAGGCTACTTGGGAGTAGGAAAGATCAGAAGAAGACAGGATAGGCAGTCATGCACGGAAAGCCAAAACCAGGTTTAATTATACCACAAAATGTGGCTATTTCTAACATTTTTATCATGATATTCCAGCAGAATAATCGCCAGCCCTTTCTACATGGAGTAATGATAACAGATTCAGCCTAGGATACAAAATGTATGCTTCCATTAACTGAGTTTCCATCTCACGAGGTTAATTAATATGCGGTGCACAATTGATGCGAGTGTGTAATTAAGGTACAATGGATCTACCATTTCCTTCGTGAATCACGTTCAACATCCAGTATACAATATCAGTAGATTTTAGATGACCGAACATGTGTATGTTTTAGGAGGTCCAACATCAGTTGTTTAGGTTAAATTCAGTTAGGATATTTTTGTAATTTGACATCAGTGTTCTTTGTTAGCCACCAAAAACCCAATTTCCCCACGCTTTCCATATTTTCCATATTATTCCATATTCTCCCCACACTTTCCATAACCTCTTATGTCTTATGGCGTGGGGGATAGCATGTACTGTCATTGTCAACATTAGTATTTTTCCTAGTGTTTGAAAAATCTTAGTTGAAGGATATTAATATTATTTTTTAGTGAAATCACTTTTTTCTAGATATCAGCACATGAACTTGAACTGCCGATTTGCTGAGATTTCATTTCCCATACAAGTGAATATCAGCTTCAGCCTATCAGCGGTAGCCTAGTCCGTAGGGTGTTGGACTTTTGACCGCAAGAATATGGGTTCGAGTCCAGCAACCAGCGGAATTACCGAGTCCACCCGCGACCAATCGGATTGAGAAGTTGGCGACGCTATATGGCCTTGCAGTTAATGGCGTCGTAAAGGAACCCAAGGTTCTTTTTCTGCTTCATGTGTTTGCTTCTCCCAATATATGTCTTGCGTTGTGCTTCCTCAATGTATCGTTTTAATACGCGCTCTGTTGGGCGCCGGAATACATATATATATATATATATATATATATATATATATATATATATATATATATATATATATATATATATATATATTCATGTGCGCGAAATGACGAACGCAGTCCATGCGCCCAAAATGCACATTCACTTCCACCACAGAGTACACAACCGAGAAACAATCGGCAGTGGGAGTGAGGGCCTTCCTCAATCTTGACAGTCTCGTCTTCTCCAGATGCATGCTCCTCGTATTAAAGTCTGATCGATAAACAACTTTTGTTGCCGTATTTATGTCGTGCTGTACTGCAAAATGCGTGATTTTTTTAAAACTTAGTCCCAGTTGTTGCTGGGGTGGCTTTAGGGACCAGGGTTCTATTGCTAAGCAGAGCTTGTTGCGTGAACCATCGCCCAACCACCCGATCCACGAATTCCTTTTCAACGGCAGAATTTTGATCGAAAGTTTAACGTGCCGTCAATACACCGACACGGCCGCCCGGTAGCTTGTGTCCGGCCTTATCGGGCCAGCTGCCAACTCACACTCCCGACCGGGGGCTAAACGCGAGCGCGCGAAGCGACCCGAACCCTGTGTTGCCAGGACAAGGGAGACCAGCACAGGCCAGCGCTCTAACCAACTGAGCTACCTGGGTGGCATTTCAGGTTGCACGACGCGAATAAAGAAAGCATATTTTGAAAGGAAAATATTTTCCTTAGTGAAAAATAGAACACATTGAATTAAAAAGATGTATGGTATTACGTGCCAATTATCCATTCCAACCACAAATTAAGCTGTTATTAAAGTTGCTTCCGAGCTGGTCTGGCATAGAACTTGCTGTTACCCCTGCATTATTGCATGCATGACAGAAGTTTGATTCACATGGCGTCAGCGACGCAGCTAATTCATTTCGACTGAAAATGCCGAATAACGGTGTGCGAACATGGGCAAAGCCACGGTGGGGGATGGACGGGGATGCTTCCCCAATCTTGCCAAGTTCCGCGTTAAACCTTTGACAATGCATGATAATCGAACCGAAATCCTCATGCGGGCATCTGAAAACCGTCTTAGCGCTTACGGGTTCCACAAAGTTGTTGCCGAATCAAAATCGAGCGTTCATGTTACGATAAGCATTATTTTTTTATTTTGCGCCGGCACTCCAGAAAGTTCAGGATTGTCACCGAAATATTTTAGCAAACATCTGCTCCTGTTAAAGCAATGCTTGTCGCAGTCCTGGTGGCGTGTGTTCGCCGTGTATCGTAAAAGGCCGAGCTTAGAACTGGCATCGCTTTGACTCCAGCTCGGGTCCAGTCATTTGACTGTTCGGCAGCATGCACAATTGTTGGTTTTGTCACCTTGATAATCATGTACTGTTATTATATGCACACCGCTAGGAGCAGGGACTATTGTTGGTCGGCGTCTACTGGTGGGAGGGGAAAGGGCAACCGTTAGTTTTTAGCTCAATATTTGTGATGCACTGCCGTAGTGCCACAAATGATTAAATTCAGGGGATCCTCTCTCCTGTCCCACCCCCGATGGTCCGCCGCCCGCGTCAGGAAGGGACTGTGGGCCTGGACACTGCCATAAGTGGTGACGTGTTCCCTGTTTCCTATGCCTGGCTCATTAGAAGAAGTGCCAAACCATAAATTTAAGGTGGCAGAATCCCAGCCTTGCAGAATATCTGCGTATTTCCCTTCTCTTTATGAAAAAGATCGTCCCATGTGAGCAGTGTCTTAATTCACTGTCGCTTATTAGAAGGACTTCCCACGACGCGCACCAAAGGCTGCCGGCCTCCAGGCTCGAACCGGCTACCTCCGAGTCGGCAAACCGACGCGCTACCAACTGCGCTACCAACACCGAGTCGCTCTGCCCGCTTAAGTTAAATAGTGTCGATGGATATGACATGGGTCGAAATAACACCATTTTACACAATAACTAACATATTCATGTGAAAGTCTCCCATGATTATCGAAATACCATGAAACAAGCTTTCAGATGACGTATAATTTGCACCACTCACGTATACTTGTTAGTCAGGAACGTACGCGGAAAAGTACCATTTCTTGCTGTCGTGATAATCTGCTGAACCCAAATCAGCGCCCAAATGACGTCCCCGGCTGCCAATGAACATTGACAGGGGCCTGATGAAATAGCACAATTCCATTAACTGTGAATTTCCAGGTCACGTGGTCAATTATTTTATACTGACACAACCAGAATGCTAAAGCAATGGGAAAGTGTTCACTCGCGGAAGGACACCCCACCCCCGCCTATACTCAACGAATTTTCAATTGAAGGCGCGCTTGCAAGCGGTAGCCCCCCCCCCCCCTGTTCGATGCAAATCTATAGTTCTGCCCCTCCTCAGTGCGATCGCGGGGCGGCGTTGTGACGTCATTTGTTTCCTGTGGTAGACGGCAATTGGTAAGTTTACATTTGCCATGCTTTTGGTTGGGCACTTGCCCCCCCCCCAATAATTTCAAACTTCAACATGGGATCCCATGCCCTCTGCCTCCGCCCCCACTCTTCGGGCAGCCCATTACCTTCGGTTTCATGTATTGCGACCAGGGGCGTCGCCACCATGTGGGGGGGGGGGGCAGCGGGGGCAATTTCCCCCTGCCGTGAGACTGGGGGCGCCGCCCCCTGAAATTTGAGGAGGCCCCCAGGACGAAAATGAGGCCCTCTAGGACGAAAAGGAGGCCCTCCAAGACGAAAAGGAGGCCCCAGGACGAAAAGGAGGCCCCCATGACGAAAAAGAGGCCCTCCAGGACGAACAGGAGGCCCCAGGATGGAAAGGAGCCCCTCCGGACGAAAAGGAGGCCCCAGGACGAAAAGGAGGCCCCAGGACGAAAAGGAGGCCCTCCAGAACGAAAAGGAGGGCCTCCAGAACGAAAAGGAGGCCCCCAGGACGAAAAGGTGACCCTCAAGGACGAAAAGGAGGCCTTCAGGACGGAAAGGAAGCCCCCAGGATGAAAAGGAGGCCCCCAGGACGCAAAGGATGCCCCCAGGATGAAAAAGAGACCCAGGACGAAAAGGAGGCCCCCATGACGAAAAGGAGGCCCTCCAGGACGAAAATGATGCCCCCAGGACAAAGAGTAATCCACCAGGACGAAACGGAGGCCCTCCAAAACAAAAGGGAGGCCCCAGAGCGAAAAGGAGGCCCTCCAGGGCGAAAAGGAGGCCCTCCAGAACGAAAAGGAGTCCCCCAAGACGAAAAGGAGGACCCCATGACGAAATGAAGCCGGCCATGGCGAAAAGGAGGCCATCCAGGATGAAAAGAATGCCCTCCAGGACGAAAAGGAGGCCCTCCAGGACGAAAAGGAGGCCCTCGAGGGCGAAAAGGAGGCCCCCAGGACGAAAAGGATGCCTCCAGGACGAGCAGGAAACACCCAGGACGAAACGAAGGCCCCAGGACGAAAAGGACCTAAGACGAAAAAGAGATTCTAGAAATGAGGGGCCTCCAGGAGGCCAGTAATTTGAGGGAAAAAAAGAAGTCACCTAAGGGAGGGTAGTAAGCCGCAGAAATCAAGAGAGTGCCAAAAATTGGCACAGAGGCCCCCAACATTGCAAAGGAGTCTCAATAAGGGAAGGGAGGCCCAATAAAATGAGAGGAGGCCCTAAGCCGGAAAAGAAAGCCAGTGGATATGAGATGAGGTTTCGGAGCAGGGACGTCGCTATCGGGATGGGGGCAGCGGGGGGCAATCGTCTCCACCCCTTGCCTTGAGACTTCGGGGTGGGGGACGCCCCCTGTAATTTGAGAAGACCACTATCCGGAAAGGCATAACACGAAAAGGTGAGCAAGGAGCCCGACGGGACAGAAGATGATGATGTCAAGGTGGATCCAAAATTGATAACGAGGCCTACAGGAAATATAATCAGGTACCTAAAAGAGACCTAGAACAGAGATTGTGAGGAGGCCCCCAGGATGAAAAAGAGGCCCCCCAGGACGAAAAAGAGACCTCCAGGACGAAAAGGATGCCACCGAGACGGGCAAGAAGCCGCACAGGGTTACACGAGAAGGCCTCCGATGGGTGGCAAGATATTCTTAATTTAGAAAACGAGGCCCCCAAGATGGAAGAGAAGGACCCTACAATAGAAAATAATGACAAGAGATGTTTATCCGGACGCAAGAGGGGGCCCCAAGATGGGTAAGAAGGTTCCCCTAGGAAGGAAAGAAGGCCACTGAGACCAGCCAGATGAGGCCCACATTTTAGAAGATGAGAACCTTAGAAGAGAAAATGTATGACTAGGATGCAAAAGCAACCTACTAAGAGAATAATTAGGCTCCAAACACAGATGGGGAGGCCTCCAAGACCTGAAAAGAGTCTCATACTTTTAAAAAGGAGTCACCTAGGAGAGGGTAGGAGGCCCCAGAAATCAAGAGAGTGCCAAAAATTGGCACGGAGGCCCCCAGAATTGCAAAAGGAGGCCCCAATGCGGAAAGGGAGGCCCCAGAAAGTGAGAGGAGGCCCCAAGACGGAAAAGAAAGCCAGCGGATATGAGATGAGGTTTCGGAGACGCATCAATAGGCACCAAAACGAGTAAGGTTCCACCAAAATAGAAAAGGATGGTCCAAAGACATGGCAACTGCCATGTCTTTGGCACCTAATTCGGAAGAGTACGACACAAGGTTGGAAATAAGACCCTCATGATGAACGAGGAGGCCCTACAATTGGAGAGAAATGCCATTGGATAAGAGAGATAGCTCCCATGCGGGAAAAAGGCTCGCAGTTGTCCAAAAAGGTCACCGGGAAATAACAAGGCCACTGAGAGAAGAAAGGTTGTGTATGGTTTGGTAGAGGAGGAATCTGGGTGAGAAGAGGAGTCCACCAGGAGATAGGACACCATAAAGACATAAAGACATAAAAGATCAGTGCAACTCTGAGCCACAAGGGCCCTTCTTGGTTGCACTCTGTACACTGAACCAGTTGCCCACCAAATCTGCCAATCAGCCCTCCCTGTAATACTGAAAAGCAAGCCCTCTATTCTTATAATGATTGTCTATGCTGTTTTTAAAGATGTTCAATGTTCTGCTACTGACGATGTTTTCTGGCAGCTGGTTCCAGTGTTCCACTACCCTGTTGGTGAAGAAAGTTTGCCTTAACCTTGTTCTGCTGTGGTTAATTTTAATTTTGAATTTATGACCTCTAATTGCATCATTTCTGTTAAATTCAAACATTTCCCCAAGGTATCCCCTCTCCAGACCATTGACAAATTTAAAGACCTCGATGAGATCTCCTCTCAGCCTTCTATATCTAAGTGAAAACATATTCAATTTCTTCAATCTTTCCTCATATGCCAGGTTGCTTATGCCATTAACCATTTTTGTAGCCCTCTTTTGTACTCTCTCTAAAAGCCAACAATCTTTTCATAGCTAGGAGACCAAGCTTGGATACAGTATTCCAAATGTGGCCTGACGTATGCACAGTAAAGCTTCCTGATCACTTCCTCACTTCTGTATGATACATTCCTATTTATTGCCCCGAGCATTCTCAGTGCCTTCTTCCTGGCTTCCTTGGTCTGTTCTGATGCCCCCAATTTTGTGTTTAGAATAACACCTAAATCCTTCTCCTGTTGAGTCACTGATAGCACTTGGCCACCCATCAAGTATGGAGCCTTCATATGCTGCTTACCTACATGCATGATTTTGCACTTATCAAAGTTAAATTTCATTTGCCATTCTTCGGACCACTTCACAAGTTCCTCTAAGTCTTTTTGCAGCGAGATATGCTCATCCTGACCTGTTATTGCCCTAAAGACCTTCAAATCATCTGCAAATTTCAAAACTTTACTGCTTAGGCCACTTTCAATGTTATTTACAAATATAATGAACAGTAATGGCCCTAGTACTGACCCCTGGGGGACTCCACTAAGAACATTTTGCCATGATGACTTTGTACCATTTAGCATCACTCTTTGCTGTCTATCTGAAAGCCACAACTCTATCCATTTTAAGATGCTACCTGCAATACCATGGGACTGAAGCTGTATCATTAACCGTTTATGGGGTACCTTGTCAAAGGCCTTACTAAAGTCAAGATATGCTACATCAACCTGATTTCCCTGATCAAATTGTTCTGTGGCGAAGTTCAAAAAGTCCAAGAGGTTTGTGAGACACGATCGTCCTTTTCTAAATCCATGTTGAGTATCTTGAATCAATCTGCTACCTTCCAGATAACTAACTATTCTATCCTTGATAATTGATTCGAGTACCTTGCAGACTAGGGATGTGAGACTTATTGGCCTATAGTTTTCAACTTTCCCTCTTTCTCCTTTCTTGAAAATAGGAACTACATTTGCCCTTTTCCAATCGGTTGGAATTTCATTATGTGAAACTGATCTACAAAATATTATACTAAGTGGAAATGCCAGTTCCTTTTCAGTTTCCCGCAACACCCTAGCATAAATATCATCAGGTCCTGCTGCCTTATTTGGCTTTATTTTCCTGATATGATTGTAAACAACATCACTACCAATGAAATCAACATCATTTGTCAGATCCCATGTATCTGAACTATGGTGTACGGTCGGCAGATTGGTCATATCTTCCAATGTAAACACTGATTTGAACTGCTTGCTCAGCTCCTCAACCATCTCACTATCCTCACCCAATGTAGTCCCGTTTACTTCCAGTGGACCAATTGTGTTAGAAACTTTACTCAGCTTGTAGAAACTAAAGAACTTTTTACTGTCCCAATTACAGTTTCTAGCTAAATCCAGTTCCTTTGCTCGCTTTGCTGCTCTGGTTTTTTGCTTCACAGTGTCTCTAGCTTTTCGATACGCCTTTAGATTAATGACATTTGAGGCTTCTTTAAAAACTCTAAATGCAGTTTTCTTAGCCCTAATTGCTTTTATCACGTCTGGTGTAAGCCATGCTGGCTTTCCTACCCTTCTTTTGCGTCTTTGCTTTTGGGGGACATGTCTAATCTGAGTTTCCTTTAAGTAAGATTTGAACTTTTCCCACATTTCACAGGCATTTAAATTGGAGAATTCTTCTTCCCATCTGATGGCACTTAAAGCCGCTCTCATGCCGTTAAAGTCTGCTTTGTTGAAATTTGGAACCTTTACCAAATTATCCTTGATAGTTTCCCCTACATGTGCCTTGAATCTAACTATGTTATGGTCACTTTTTCCCAGAGTTTCGCCTACAGTCAAGTCTTGAACCAAGTCACTTAAATCCGAGAATACAAGGTCCAAGAATGAACCATGCCTGGTAGGTTCCGATACAAACTGGTGTAAGAACAGGTCCTCTTCAAGGCATTTCCTGAACATTTTGCATGATGGGGAGCCAACACCAGCATTTTCATAACCTTTTAGATTAAAGTCACCGAGAATAAGGCACTTCCTCTACCACCCTTAAGATGGGGAAGTTCGAATCAAAACGCAGAGCGAGAGGTCCCCAATACGTGAGAGGAGGCCACTAATTTGAAAAAAGGACTCTAGAAGAGAAATGAGGGCCCTGTCGGACTCGAGAGGAATCCCCCAAAAGGAGTAGGTCTACAGGACTGAATGAGGCCACGAAGGAGGAAGCCCACGAAGCGTGATGTGAGGCCCCTAATTTGGCAGATAATGCCCCTGTGGCATGAGAGGAAACCCCATGCCATGGTAAGGGGCCCCAGGATGTAAGAGAAGGCATTTCAAGACGAGAGAGGAGGGCAATGAATATGGAGGAGGGAAGGACATAAGACGTTGAAAACCGGTAAAGAGGCTCCAGGGAATGGGACGAGATACTTATGACGCAAGCTGAGGCCTATAATTTGCAAGGAACCCCTAAGAGATGGTAAAAGTCGTGCCGGGGTGTTTCAAATTTACATGGACCAATAAAAATCCGGCCGGGGATCTTGAAAATGACGCTGAGCCTGGATATACCAAGAATTTACGACCGGACCATGAAATCGATATATATATATATATATATATATATATATATATATATATGACTGTTGTGCCATTCCACAACAGTCTCATTGGGACGAAAACAAATGAAGCCAGAGCAACAAAAAACACTACGGACATGGGTCCAACTCTGAAAAACACTCACAACCCCCCAAAAAAAAAAAAAAAAACACGAAAACACTCCAACTCTGGGGCCCAACAATGACGCCAAAATACCTAAAACGTTTTAGAACCAAAAAAGTGTCGAGGCAGCTAAAGCTCGCGCTAGGGATCCAAGCAAATGACGCCGGGGCCCAAAAGACCACATTGGACTATATATAAAAAATCGCGTCGCAGCCCTTGAAAATCACCCTGGAGTCCCAGAAGGGCGCACCGGGCCCCAAAAGTTGCAGCTGCTCCGAAAATCAATTAATAACCGGAATGTCACTCTGGGACGAAAATATGCTCCTTCAGTGGCCGCAGTGGCATATCAAAGGGGCAAATGCCCACTCTATCCTGAGAGGCATAAGCTCCCAAGGATCGTGCCGGGGCTCCAAAACTCGCGCTGGGGCCACCAAAATTCACGTCGGTCCACCAGAATTCGCGCAGGGGTCTCCAAATAAGTACTTCGGGCCTCGGAAAACTCGTTCCGAGGCTCGAAAATTTGCAATAGGAAGCGCCAAAATCGCGTTGGGACAACAGCTAAGTACAACGCTTCCCACAAACTCAAATCTGTCCCACAAAATATCGCGCTCGGGACCCACAATTCCCATCGATAGTCCCGTCAAAGGTCCACAAAATTGGCGTTTATGCCCACACGTAAGAACAGTGTGACCACAAAACGAAATCGGGATCCGAAAAAAATACAGCTGAAGCCTTCCAAAACAAGAATGCATTTAGCAAAATAAATGTCCTGTTCAAGAGCATGGCTCTGGAGCGCCGAACATGCAACCAGATGCCTTCTGAAATTGCGTACGGCACTGAAAAACATACCGTATCTAAAAAAAATCGAGGTGAAATGCAAAAACGTGGTGCCAGGGAATCGAAAAGTCAGGCCGGGATTCGGAATTTACAACAAAACAACAAAAAATTTCGTCGAGCCCAGAAAACTGGCGTTGGGTCCCCGGAACCACGCGCCTGGGCGTGATAAATCGCGCTGGGACTAAGAAGCACCGCACCGAAGCCACAACATCGTACTGGAGCACCACAAATGTGCGTCAGAAGCCCCCAAAACACAACATGAACCTAAGAGCACAACGGGGGCCGACAATACAACTGGCCATCCAAAACGCACATAGTCTCCAAAAAAGCGGCAGGGCCTTAACATGCCTGGACCTCTATAAAAATGCACAAGCTCTTATGGCACAGAGGTCATAAGGACGCACCAGGGCCTGAAAAGAAGCTGGGGCCGCAAATGGCAACATGGTTCCAAAACGAACAAAAGCACCGGGCGTTCAATGAAGACATCGGGATCTTCGAAAACGCCCTCACACATTACAAAAAATCATTGGTGCCCAAAAAAGCAACAACAGACTGAAACGAGGAGGGGTTTCGAAAATGCATTAGGCCGCTGCGCAGAAGGACGCAGCGGGTCCAACAAAGAACACTGAGGAAGGGTCTCGGTTCTACAGCCATTCTGAGAGGATAGCAGCAAAGATATCAGGTGCATCAAAGCTGAACGGAATCTGCATTTCATAACTAGCAGAAAATGTGGGAGGTAGGGAATTAATGATCGGATCTAATAACTCGACTTTTCGCAGCGAGCGCCCATACTAAGCATTGCAGCACGTCAAATATGGCGCAAGTTTATCATGTGACAGTAATTAGCAAAAGGCAGAAGACCTAGCAGAAACCGTAGCATCGCACGAAGTGTTGCGAATGCGCCGAATGCGCACACGTGCACGGACTTT
The DNA here is from genome assembly GCA_034440575.1 of Imbricaverruca yamaguchii. NCBI lineage: Eukaryota > Metazoa > Arthropoda > Thecostraca > Neoverrucidae > Imbricaverruca > Imbricaverruca yamaguchii. The sequence goes on along the minus strand of JAOTOL010001360.1, from coordinate 274,013 downwards.
GGCGTCGTGGCGACCGGGTGATATGAAATGGAATTCCTGAAAATGGGAAATTTTACATTTCAAAGTGATGGGTAATATATTTTAAATTGAAGTTAGGGGTTTGGTACATTTTCTAAACTCCTGCTCGTTTTGGGGTTGTGTTGCTTTTTATGCACCGAGGATATTTTTGCGTGTCAGGGTGTTTTCGAAAATCCCGATGTGCTTATGTAACCCCTGGTCCTTTTGTTCGATTTGGAACCATTTTGCCTTTTGTGGTTCCAGCCACTTTTTCAGACCCTTGGGCGTTAGCATGGTCCCTGCGTGCCTTGAGAGCTTCCAGTGTATTCTTTTTAGAGCTCCATGTATGTTTATTTAGAGCTGCAACGCATGTCTTGATGCCCTGTCGCTTTTTGGGAGATGGTGTGCTTCAGAGCGTCGGTTGTATTTTCGGCCCCCGTTGTGCTCTTGGGGTCCTGCTGTGTTTATTTTGGGCTTCTATCGCACATTTGTGGGCCCTAGTAAGATTTTGTGGCTTCGGTGCGATTTTTATGTGTCCCAGCCTGACTTCCCGCTCCCAGGCGCGTGGTTCTGGTTACCCATCGCCAGTTTTCTGGGCTCAATGCTATTTTTGTGGATCTTTTCTGATTTTTTCTCTCAAAAGTCCGAATTCGGGCCCGACATCACGAGACCCTGGCGCCATGTATTTGTATCCCATCTTGATTTTTCGAGATTCGGTATTTTTTCGGCGGCGCACACAATTTGTGAAGGCATCTGATAATATGTTCTGTGCTTCAGAGCCGTTTTACCGACCCTAACATTTATTTTTTTGGAATCCCTCCTTTTTTTAAGGGCTCCAGCTTGATTTCGGATACCGATCCGGCTGTTGTGGTATGGGTGTAATTTCAGGAGTGTGAATTGATTTATCAAGGGATACCAAAATAAAACCGTAGAATTTGGTGGGGGAGTTAGGGTTCAAATCCGACGAATCAGGAAAGATAATGGTAGATTAGGCCCCTCCACGGGATAATTTAGTTGATCAATAATCATTTCATTTCGATAAGTCCCCTTTGACAAAATTGCGGTCGAAATCCCAGGCGCGTGAAGTAATTCATGAAGAATTTGTTATTTTGTCTTGTTTGGCAGGCGCCTTGGAACCAGCACCAAATGCTAGAAAAATTCGCAACTTCCTAAGTTTGCGATCAGAAAACCAATGTACCCCACTTCTTGTTGTCACCTTCGCGAACTCATCCTAGGACTGAAAAATGATGGCTTAAGCTTTGCTTAGGGCATCAAGCTGGTGGTAATAAATAACAGTAATGATGAATCTGGCTATATTCAGTTATTCTTGGAGGACAGCGGTGGGTTGATCAATGGGAGATGTCTGGAAGATATCCTTAGCATCAGCCTGGCTGCAATCTAGAGGCCTGCAAAGATTCTTCTGTTCGAAAAAACATTCAGATGTTGGTTGGTTTTGACACGTAGGTATTTATACACATATCACTGCTTATTTATACCTTGGTATGTCCCAGTTTTCAGCGAAAAAAAATATTGCTTTTGCGTGTTGAGTAAATGATACACCATGCCAAGAATAAACAGTACATTAATATGAAATCATGCTTCCCATTCCCAAACAATACTTAGGTCATAAAAACAATAGGAGGCCCTAACGCAACGGAGGCCCATTTTCGGGGAGCAGGAGGCCCCCTTTCGATCTTGCCCCCCCTGGAAGAATTTCGTGGCGACGCCACTGATTGCGACCTCCCAAAGAAAATTACAGAAACCACCATACAGTTTCAGAGCAGTTTACCGGAAGTAAAGACTTATGAAACAGTCTTGTTTTCACCTGTGTTTTTACTTGACCAGACATTTGTCTTGGAAAAGACGAGAAAAGGCTACCCAACGCACGAATCCTCCGGAGCTGGAACTTCTAAATAAAAATAAAAACATTTTCGACTTTAGACGACTCGTCTATAGTGGAAATGCTTCTGTTTTGTTTTTTAAATTAATATTTGGTAACATTTGGTTACAATCATTCGCCTCGAATCTCGCGCGCGTATTGCATTTCCTTACGGGTGTCCTAGCGCATGTAATGTAATACTTGACCGCGGTTATGATTCAGGAACAAGATTTACCCTAATCTGATTGAGTTACCTTGATTATAATACAGTTTGTAGAGGGTTGCAGACTGTTGCCGTGTTCGAGATACGTGCAAGTTTACGTCCTTGGTCGAATTATGAGTGGAATTCCAGATTCATCATGGAGGCCACCTGTAGTCTGCATCTTTACTATGTAAGATGTTTTCCATGCTGATGTTTCACGGGCAAAGTGTGTCTATGTGTGATGTTTGAAGTGTGTAGAATGGTAAATGTGTCAATGTGTAATGGCATTCTCAGAATAATTTGTGTGAACATTGTTGAAGCATACCACCTATTGAAGACCGAATGAAATTTCTGTGCAAAAATGTTTTTGAATTATATTATTGAAGATGCAAATGTTTGTAAAGGCATGTTGATGCATGTTACCCAGTAAACTTGTGCTTTAAGGTGTTTTTTTTTAAATTCAGAATACCATGCTTATGAAGCTGACTAAGATGATGGGAGAGCTTATTTTTTGTGTAAATGTTTGCTTTTCAGGTTGTGAGCAAAATAATGCAGAAAAGGGTTTTGAGTTAGGTAACAGGTAGTATAAAAGATAAATTAAAAGATAACAAATGCAACATAACCTAACCTAACCTACCTTAACTTACCTTAATTGTGAGAAAAAAATCTGACAAATATAAAAATGTCCAGCAATTGATTTTCTGATAATTCTTAACCTAAAAAAGAAACAATCCAGCCAAGCTTAGCCTAAGCTAACCTGCTTCTGAAGAAAACAATCCAAATTTTGTAATGGAAATTTTTGTGTTTAATTATATGTATTATTGTGGTTTAAAGTGGAAACTATAAAAGTTAAACAAATTGGTTATGTTATGTTAGTTTCAGCCTTTACATTTTAAGATGTAAATTTTATTTATTAATAAGGTGAATAAGTGCATAAGCACATAAAATAAGTGGCCAATCATCTTAGTCACCTTCATAGACAACATGGTTTTATACAGATCCTTTTGAATCAAAAAGACCTTAAAGCACAAATTTACTTATGCACTATCATTATGTACTATGTACCTATGCCACTATCATTATGTTTATATACCCTTGTATATATCCCTATCAATATCATGATTGAAATTGGATAGTGAGTAACGACCATCTCAATTTTCTTAGATCATCATATTTCACACTGTCATATAAGTTGTCTGATGTGCCTGCTAAGTTGTATGATGTACTAATATTTGTCTATGAAAGTAAGGAGGGGAAATACTCAATGAATGCCTAATCATGCAATGAATGTCCATCTTGACCCCCAGAGTAAGCCAAGCTTGATTATGGGTAAACTACCAGGACTAGAATCAGGAATTGTCATGGGGGATTTGTCTGGAGGGAGCCATATATTTGGAGGAGTGCTGCCATAATAGTACCACCTCTGGCAGAAAATTTTATGGGGTAGGGTGCACTCAGCCTACCCAGAGGGGCACCTTTTCTGCTTAGAGAAGTGCTGCTTGCTTTATGTACCTGTGGTTTTGGGTTCAAATCCTAGCATGAAATTGTTTTAATCTGATCACACAGTTATAAATGGTCAGGGCTGTTGGTTCATCAGAAAACCTAGCCTAACCCAGCCTAATGTGCTTTTCAAGAAAAATACATTTTCAAATGCTGGTGAACAATTGGAGAACATAAACCTCAAGGATTGTTCAACTTAAAATAACATAACCTAACCTAGCCGCACATGACCCCTTGGTTTGGCTTTTGGAGGTAAAATGTGTGGAAAACTTATCTTGTGGATACCTTATAACACAATAACACCAAAAAAAAGTTCCTAACATTTGAAAGAAAAAAAAACTTTATTGCAATAAAAAAAAATTGCTGGGGTTAGGTTTCATTAGTTATTTTGTACGGCCATGGCCATAGTATAATTGACATGTTAACTTTTTTCATGGTTCACAGTTATTGCCACGAAGCTAGTCTGTTCTATTTTTCACCACTGGCAAAATCCAACATGCAGTTGGTTTCCTGTACTGGTTTTTACTGGCATGGGTGCTGGAAATACCTTGTTTAACTTTTTTTTCAGATGTTTGCATGTCTAGTAAAATATGGCATAACATACATCTTGTATAGCATACAGAAATTGCCCTTGCAACTGAACAATTCCCACAAAGTGTGAAGACGGCATTTTTGCCTATTTTTTCACTTTTTTTTGCCAGTAAAAGCCCCTCGTCATGGCAAAAACTAATTTTCTTGGTAAAAACCCAATCATACTTTCATCATAGCATTTTTCCTGAAGTATTCTCAATATTTGTCTGAAGCAAGAGGCTAGTGCCAACATTTCTTTTTCATACAACTTGCCTCACACTCCATCCACCACCTGACATGCATCTTTCATGGTGATTGGGTGAGGTTTTTAAAGGTTATGTTGTATGTGCCAGAGCTGTGGGGCCTATTGGCATAGGTAGCCCACTGCATTTTTTACATTTTTATTTCCCTAGTGGTGCTCCTACATTTGAGAAATATGCTTGGATTTAAAGAGGTATTGGCCACAAAAACACTAAACTAGTCCACTTTGTACACACAAAAATGGAAGCATAAATTATGTGGTTGTTCATGCACTTTGGTTAGAACCAGATCCTAACTGCTCCCTTGGTCTGAGAGTGCTTTATTTTAGAGTTGCTCTGCCAAATTATACATCATGATTGTAAAATTGTGTCACATCAATATCACATTATACAGTTTTGTCAATGATGTAACAAGGTTGTCAAGCATGCTGAGTTGCAGTTGGCCTACGTGTACTTTGTCGCGGTGTGGTGGCCGATTTTGTGTCTGGAGTATCTGGAGAACATTAGCTCTCCTTTTGCCCTCGTCGTCCTGCGCCACCAATGGCTCGTTATGCTGGTTATCTTGGAAAACGTTCTCATTCAGCTCTACAGTTATTGAGGCTGGATGAAACACCAACAGCACTGACTAAGTTTTCACATAGCCAGTTATGCTTAATTGCACTGGAGATATATATTCTGGATTAACTTCTTATCAGCCTCGTCACTTCAGGTGCATGATAATGATTGTTTCTTGCCAGATATGGTGTACACTATGTCTGTGGGTGAGGTATAGCTGCTTTAAGCATGTCGTTGATCTAACGCCAGCTGATTTTTCTAGCTGGCTAAAGTGATGTAGATAATCTGTAACTGATTCAGAACATGCCTGTTTTTAGGATGGGGGAGATCGTGATCGAGCTGTACTGGAACGAAGCTCCGAACACCTGCAGGAACTTTGCCGAACTCTCCCGAAGAGGTTATTATAACGGTTGCAAATTTCACAGAATCATCAAGGATTTTATGATCCAAGGTGAGCCCTTTTCTCTGTATTTACTCTGCTGTTTTTGCTGTTGTGTTCATCAGTAGTTCCCCTGGGAAGTTGAACCCTAAAGCACAAGTGCTTATGCAGTCACGAGCCCTGAAGTTGAAGCCATGCGTGCAGAGTTGAAGTGATTTCAAATACGAAGTAGCAGTTTGCAAATAAAAGTGCTGCCATTCTCAGCACTCAACCGCAGATGCTGAAACACGAATTAACTATGTTCCCTCTTTACCACCTGTGACTGATGTGAAGTGCCGGTAGTGGGCTGAGGTGTGTGATAAGCTCCCCAGTCTCAGCAATGTTGGCGCAAGCATCATTCTTTGAACACGGATTGTGAGTACTTTAAGTAAATTATTGTGATGTAAGTTGGCAAATCTCAAAATTAAAGCAGCAGATTTGGGTTCTCGGTAAGAAAATTAGAGCATGGTAGTGCAAGGATAAATTATTCGTGAAATAGGGTGGAAAACACTACTTTCTGAACACTCAATCGACATCCTTCTCCAAGGAGTATCGACATCATGCTCCTTGGCGCGGGCTTATGAAGTCTTCGTGTTTCCTTTCTAACAGTATTTCGTCTATAAGTATCATGTTAATGCTCTCGATAAGGAATGGTGATGCACGAACATTTCGCAATGTAATTTCAGGTGAAGGGATTAACTATAATGTGGTTTGGCATACAGTATCGGTTTCTAGCATAGGTATTTCTTCCCCTGTCGCGAATATAGCTCTTCTTAAATTAAGAATTTTCAGGCAAATGATAAAGGTCCAGTCATATGTACCTACACCATTGGCACAAAGTTGAGTCCGAAAGACATCAAAAACTATTTTTATGACGCTAATTCCATGACAGATTTCGACATCCTTCTGTGCTCGTTTCGACATCTCACACCTAACGAAAAACCATTATTTTAACCCTGTGGTAGTGCAATACCACTTCTCATTCTCGTGAGTGGAAATACCGTTGCTAACTTCTTCATTGGAACAAATACTAAGAGCATGTATCGATTAGTATTTCAATTATAAAGTCGTAAATTATGATGCAAATTGCATTTGACCATGAGTGTAGAAATTATAACGCAAAACGCTTCAGCAGAGAAGTTGTAGTTGCCACGCCGGGCCAGACCGCTAAAATGAACTTTTCTACCATATTCACAGGGAATATGCTCGCTCAGGCTTCGTCTTCACCCAGTATCAGGCCTGTAGGAGCGCTTCAAAAGTGAGGGCAAGTGATAAAGCGCCGTGAAGTCAAATCTCCGCGAATATGAAACCTGGGCACATTGTCATGGGTGCTTATGTAGCCTTGCTCCTTCTAGCATAAACACAAAGCTAAGGCAATTTCTGATACGATTCCTTCACGGAATTACATTACCAAATGCAGAAATAAAAGCTGTCATCTCTCCTTGAGACTGAACTCGAAGCTCCCAGATGCAAACGAATGTGTTCGCCTATTTGCCAACCGGGAAGCATGGCTTGTGTTGGCCACGGTGCGAGATGTATTGCAAGGCGCCCGCGCGTGGAAATTTCGTCGTAAGTCCCTTCCTCTGGACGAGGATTGAAAGTACTTAAGGATAAATCATGTGATAAATGTTGGTGAATCTCAAAATTTCAAGGACATATTTTGCTCTTTTATTTTAAAAAGGTAAGAACTTGAGATGCTGTATGACACCATGAAGCGCCGTTTAAATTTGCTCACAAGCGGAAGAGTCGCTGCAGACCCCTTCCTTCAAACAAAGATTAGGTGCAATTCATGAAAGCTATCAGGGTAAATTAGTTGGCAGTTTTGTACCACATTCCTTGGAGTAGATTTCGCTTGGACTTTGTTAAATTAGAAATATTTAAATTCTTGCACGACTACCTACAAACGTTCCGAAGCTTTACGATGGTTTGTAACGTGAACCTCACTGCATCCTTTGCTCGTACTTAGGTCCTTCCCATCTCTGTAGAGATACGAGGTCAGTCAGCGTTACTCAGCTGATCAGTGACTTGGGATCCTTTAGGGTAACGGCAGCCTCTTCGAGAAGAAATGGAAAGCACATGAATGTTCTCGGGTATGCTTGCTGTCCCACATCGTGTCTTGGTCTAATCCGGCGCCATGCCCATTTGTATTAAGCCCTCATCCCGGGAGGAATTGACCAGTCTCCCCTGGCCTGTCCGTGAGCTCCGCTGTGCCGGAGATCGGCTCCTTTTCCCATCATTTAGTAATGCCCCATGTACCATCCACCGCCGACAGCGCCCATATTTAGATCCTACATCTAACCTGGCAATATCATACATCCAACCACGAACAGAGATGCCAACTTCCACTTTCCACTGACTATCCGTTTTGAGGTTCTCTTATTACTGTTGTGTATTTACTTCGATTTATATACGGTCGTTCCAAGTATGGATTCAGGAGGATACGGATGCTTTTTTCCGGAGTTCCCCATCCATCACTCCACGAGTTCCCTTTGATCCTTCGTGTATCCACCCGATGTGCTGTTATTTTCCCGTTTTTCCCAGCCATTTCAGGCCAGTTTGCTTACGAGCATATAGACCAAATAGCAGTGCAGATGTGCACAAGTGATATCGGGAAGGCATGGTCAGATGCGAGATGCGCTTCGTGATCTAAAGTGTTTACCGGTGCATGGCAAGACAACGTGGCATGCGTCCGTTGTATTCAAGCGTATTTTGGCACATCGCGAGACCGAACCTAGTTCGCTCTAGGTTGGCGCTGCACGCTGTGCTGCCGCTGCAGCTGACAAGTGTGAATATTGCGGCAGGTGGCGACCCTACCGGCACGGGCCGTGGCGGTGCCTCCATCTACGGCAAGACGTTCGCCGACGAGATCTCGCCCGATCTGAAGCACACCGGCGCCGGCATCCTGAGCATGGCCAACTCTGGGCCGAACACCAACGGCAGCCAGTTCTTCATCACGCTGGCACCCACACAATGGCTCGACAGGAAGCACGCCATCTTCGGTCAGTATTCGTCATCTTCTCATGATTGTCACGCCATCATAGTCACGATGTTCATAATTTGTTCCCCATTGTTTAGCTATGATTGTTAATTATTCGCTGCTTTCTATATTCCATTTTCTACGAAGAATCACGTATGCACATACATACATGTGCATACATACATACATACATACATGCATACATGCATGTACACATACATACATATATATGTGCGATATATATGTGTGTATATATAATGTAATGTGGCTTAGAGTCGCACCGACACCGAGGTCCTTTCGCGTCAATCATCACCAATCAACATGCTGAGTATGAGGCGCCATTACAAGTGCTGGACGAGCGAGGGCAAAAGACGGGCTCCAGTGCTTAAGGCACAGGATCGGTCGCCATACCGTGACATGGAACTTGTGGACCGCCGGCGACTGCGCTGCCTTCGCAGCCTGCAAAGACATGCATCTTGTTTCGTTATTTTGTTGGGGAATAGAAACAATCAGGAATGTGTAAAACCAAAGTCGTCAATTCGGCACTGTTTATGTAAACCTGTGATGCGTCCTCGATATTGGGCACGTAACCTCGATTGCGGAATTAGTTCCTCAAATGTCGGCACACGTGCATTGAAATGCAATCCGCTTCAGCCGAAATATGTGCATGCTTTTGTATCCACGACTGGAGAAGTTAGAGTCCCAGTCGCATAGGTTGTTTGTGAGGCGACACTCGTGCAATTTGATTGTAGCCATACTGGAGTCGACTTTGAATATCTCCCTGTTTACTCCTAGTGGTTTTAAACTATCGATGGGAAGAGGCGCGAGACGACAGTGCCTGTCTGTGCAGAGATGCCTCTCAGGCCGACCGAACATTCTCAACCCATGCCGCGTGACTAAGGTACCTGTTGTAGAATCTTGCAAAAGCCCGGTTCAGTCGGTTTGGCTCTGACCTGTACCGGTAAACGTCTTGTGCGATATTTGCTCGGTGTTTGGGGATAAAGTCGCTATATTTTCGTTCCATGTCCTTCAGGTCGCATCCAATCGGGGATGGAAGTGGTGAAGCGGATCGGCATGGTGGAAACCGGCGCCGACGACCGACCTGTCGACGACATCAGAATCACTCGCGCGGAGGTGAAATAACACGCGACATCACTGCCGAATGCTGCGACTGAACAATCGTCCGATATCACACCCATCCTAGCGTCGCGGTGCATTGTGACGTGTTTACGCATGCGTCTCTTGGTCGTCCTCATAAACGATCGCCCGCATTGTAAGCTTTTGTAGCGAACGCCAGACCAACGGTTTTGGCACGAGTTTACGACACGCCGTCTCCCGAAGGCGATCTCGTACGTCATGGAAGCTACTGCAGGACGTCGACATACACACCATACACACACACGCACACGCACGCACGCACGCACGCACGCACGCACGCACGCACGCACGCACGCACGCAGGCACGCACGCAAGCCCGCAAGCCCGCAACGCCCACACGCCAACACACACACACACACACACACACACACACACACACACACACACACACACACACACACACACACACACACACACACAATGGGCTCATGTTCTGCTCCTGAAATATTGCTGCTGATACGGGAGGTCTGTTCCCAATACCATGGATACCATTCGGTCAGATTACACGCTGTGGGTGGATGTATTCTTCGGGCTTCGTTGGCCTGTATTTTCAACTAAAGTAGAACGCAAATATGTCAGATTTGTTGCATTCCTTGTCAACGGCGTGCTCCGGGATAGTGTTCGTTCCTTTAGTGTTGAATGCTCTGCAAACACCTGTCATTGAACAATGCCAACACGACATTCACATTTCGTTGTATCTTGGAATGGTGAAAATATAACTGCACGCGCGTCGCTGAAGAAGCTCGGGTTATGTGGGTATAATTAACTGACCAAAACAAAACCTCGATCGGTTTTCAGTGCTCACGTTCGGTCTTGCAACTGTTCATGTTCATCGAGCTGGCTCCATAACCGATGCTCACGAGACGACAACGTTTGATGCTCACCAATCCTTAAATTATTGACAACATCAGGCGGGTAAGCAGTTTTGATTTCACATTAGGCCCATACGAAAGCTCCTCCAAGAATGCCAAGTGAAACTCAAGGGAATCTTCAGGGCCCAGGACATGGAGACACCCCGATGGGAGTTGATAGTACCGGAGGTAGATGTGTCCCTCGCAAAAACAAGAAAGGCTGATGTGGCTCCAGAATAGTTTTGGGCACTGGCCCTCGAACGCATCGCATCGTTTCAGGAATGGGTAGCAACCTATACGGACGGGTCTCGAACGGATGCTGAAGTGGGCAGTGCTTTTGTTTGTGGACCCGCCGTCCGATCGTTTCCCATCCCGATGTACTCATCCGTATGCTCATAAAAACTCGCCATTCTGAAAGCTCTGTGTATATGGAGGTGTCAGAAGGTGATCGACACGTTATATTCACAGACTCTTTGAGCAGCGTGTTGGACCTGGATTCATTTTACCCATCCAATCCCCTTTTACGTGATATCTTGAACCGTCCTACTGCTATGCACCGCCTAGGGTGATGGGTGGTCCTGTGTTGGCTCCCTAACCATGTGAGAATTTCCGGAAACGAGTGGGCGGATGCCGCGGCGAAGCGGGCGGCGTGTGCCCCATGCACCAGGGCATTACCACTCACTGCCACTGACCATTCCCGGGAAATCTCTATTTTCCTCCTAGACAAGTGGCAGGCAATATGGGACGCGACTCCTACAAACAAGCTGAAGGTCATCAAACAGCGGCTGGGTCCATGTGGCTCATCCTGCCATAAGTCTAGAAAAGAAGTTACTCTGTGCCGCCTCCGCATAGGGAGCACTTATACGACTCAGTTATCTTCTATGCGGTGATAACAAATCGTGGTGCCCGAGATATCGTGCGCATATAGACATCACTAATATTCTCTTCTTCTTTTTTAAATCAGCAAGCTGGCGCCATATATACTAGCCCAGATGTGAACCTTGGCTCTATCTAATCGCATTTGACTATCTGAGTTATGGACACAATGTGACCATACAGGGTTAAAATAATGGTTTTTCGTTAGGCGTGAGATGTCCAAACGAGCACGGTAGGATGCCGAAATTTGCCATAGAATTGGTGTCATTCAAAATTATTTTGATGCCACAGACTCAAATTTGAGCTGATGGTGTAGGTACTTCGAGCTGATTGTGTAGATTCCAAGCTGATGGTGTAGGTTCCAAGGAGCAGGATGTCGATACTTCTTAGAGAAGGATGTCGATTGAGTGTTCGGAAAGTGGTATATTCCACCCCATTTCACGAATAATTTATCGCTGTGACCATAGCAGTCGAAACGCCCGAAAACCCCAATAAACAAACAAACAGATGTAAGGAATGAGTTTTCGGACCCGAAGTAGGCCGGGGGATTTTAAAAGCAAAGATCATTGCATTTACGTATACGATCGACGGGAGGAGCGTGCAAGAGACCGTGTCCATGACTGAAGACCCTTTGCGCTACAATTGCGCCACATGTCTCATCACATGCCACGACCTAAAACGTATGTTTCGACCTGCTATAGGCATGGACACATCAGACGCCACTGCCGATCCACGCCGAAATGTCCTCGATTTACGTCCTCAAAGTATGCTGAGAAAGCTTGCACGACTGGAGCCTTGTGCTGTCCTAACTGCAAAGATGACCATTCTGCTTGTGACCGAGGATACAGCAAACGAGAGCAAGATATAAAATCGATCTTTGACAGAGGAGTGTCATTCGTTTGTTTGTTTATTGGGTAATTCACGGCGCACTTTATGCACTTTCACGGCTAATGGTACCGCCCACACTGTTCCGCCGGTGGGCCGCGGGATTGGGAAATTTCCGAGCGGTGCTAGTGTCGAACCGGGTCCTTTGGTACCCAGAGCCCAACAACTCAACCACCGGCCATCCCCGCCCAAGGAGTGTCATTCCGAGAGGCTCGGGGAGTAGTTTGGTGATGCTTTGGTGATTCAGAGCGGTCACCACGACTCGCTCTTACGCTGCTGTGGTAGCCAGCTCCGCGCATCCCCTCCAATCTGAACCATCTCAGGAAGGAACAAAAATGTCCACTGCACCAACACCACGAAGCTGTGGTCGCCCAGACAGTAATATCCTGAACAGGACGATAGTAGTACACCTGATCAATATGTTGAAATAACGCAGCATGTATATCATGTAGGTGAACCCAAGGGATGAAATCCTGGCCGCAGTAGCTGGGGTTGTTGGTTATTGCATCTTGCCTGATCGCTCTGCTCCTGTGCTGTCGAGAGCTTCTTACAATGCCTCGACCCAGATCTTCCTGAGCAGCGCACGGTTGACTGCCAGATATCTGCCCCCGGAACGCAGGTGCTTGAACCGACCAGGGTGGCTTCCACTCAAACAACCCTGGCAGAAGTACCTAAGGCACCACCACCATCTACCATTTCGTGTCAACGATCGACCAGCTCGTTGTCGTCACTGATAATTACGATGCGAAGTGGAGCTCCGTACCTGACCTCGCAAAGCCAAGCAGAGCGAACCACGAGTGTGGCACCAGTCAGTGGGAAAGGCTGCGGGAAAACCTCCCGTGGCCGCGAGACTCGGTGCCGTGCGAACCACCTGGCCCCTCTGGACAAACAATGGGTCCACCTCCACCCGCAGTCCCATTAACAGGCCCACCACTTACACCGGCTACAAACCACAAGCGGAAGCCATCTCGCCACTGACCGAAGGGAATCTCCGGTCCGGGGGACGAGTAGCCTAGGGGTAAGTCGCTCGTCTCACAATCGAAAGGTTGTGGGTTCGAATCTCACTTGTCGCTACTCTTCGCCCGCGGCCAATCGGCGTGAGAGATTGGCGACACTACATGACTCAACGGTCGATGTGTCGTAAAAACCAATAACCAGGAATCCCCGGTCCCGTCCTCGCGCTGAGTTGCCCATGTCGAGGTACCCACCTGGGCACCGAGACGTGCAGGATATATATTTTAAAATATTGTATGCAGAATGGTCTATATGTCCACGGTCCGCACACATATTAGTACTTACCCCGATATTTGATGCCGAATGGTCTATGCATCCAGGGGTCGGATGGCCCCTGCTGTGAATCCATAACTTTCCTGCAGCGAAATGGTTCCCGATACAGTGCATACAGCACACGAGTCCCATAGCCAGCCTCTTGCCCATGTTGTCCAGTATATGCTGATTATAAAAATACAAGCTAAAATAACCCAGAGCAGAAGTTGCTGTGTTCTCGACACATTAGGTTTCGCAACCAGTTGTATGGACCCCATATTTCGACAAAACCCACTTTTCTGCGTTTTCGCCATGGTGGATGCGCCTGAAGTGAGATGTATACTACCACCCTATATATATGAAAAACTACGTTGCACTCATTGTTCCGATCAACACGACATAATAATTATTCTGCTGAAAGCAGCACATCACTTGGCCAGTCTTCAAGTTGGCCACCAGATAATCTAAGTGCTGACAGGGCCAATAGCTGACGGGGCCAGAGAACCATCGAATACATTTATCATTTAAAAATCGTTATTTCGATATCGACGCGAACACACATTTATATATATACACAAATGCATGTATGTATGCATATTGCATATTGTGTGTGTGTGCGTGTGTGCGTGCGTGTGTCCGTGTCCCTGAATTTGATACGGAATCTTCTGTGAGGAACGTTGCTAAATTAGTCGGAGTATGGCACCGCCTTATATATAAAACAATTGCACAGGAAATAGCATTGCCGTTTCGACAAATATCCAATTTCACAGTTCAGAAACATGATTACGAAAAATACTGGGGGTCAAAGCACTGCTGTAATGACGACACAGGAGCAACGCCTATTTCACGAATCACTCCCAAGTATTCTGTACCCGACAGGATGAGATGCTGTCATATGATGGATTCATAAGTGTCATCATAGAGCTTTTATGGGTGGTTGGGGTGCTGATTCAGAGCTCCCATGAGGGATTTTTAATGGTGGTGAAGGCACTGATGCATGAGTGACACCACGAAATTGTGTTGATTTAGGGGCGAAGGATACAAGTGGTGGATGCAGGGAATTTCCTGATGATCCAAGCGCATTAAAAAAAAAATTGTTTGATGGGTGAGGAATGACCGACTCAAAGGTCGTCACTGTGGATTTGTCTCGAAGTAATGGTGGTAGTGCCGATTTAGGGTGAGCTATGACCACTGCAGTCGATGCTCTCCTTCGCCTCCCCTCCCCTCCGATTTAGGGCGGTTTTAGAGAGGGTCTTCCACACACTACGTTATATTAATGTGATGTGCCAGATTGGATAGTCGACAAAATCCAGTTTACTCCGAATAAATATGCTCATTGTTTGAGGGGAAAAGCTCATTATAGAGCCTATAGATTATTGAAGCGTAACTATTCATTATATGTTGTTTTCATATTTCTGCAAACCTGACGCCATCCCTGCATACCGAGCTGAATTCATTTTAATCACCGAGGCTACTTTCCATTGGAAAGTAATTGAAAATGTGATGAAAAGTGAGAACCAGTACAGTCAGAAAGGCAGAAACCGCCTAGTTGTGTTAAAAAAAACTGCAGCAATTCAACGGGATCATCCGACTCGCCCTGTGCGTGTGTGTTGACGAGGGAGGGCTGGTCAGAAGCTGGCACAGGTACACAGCGCGACACGGCCGCGCACGCCCGCGGCACTACCCGGCGACGGTGGGCGAGTGACGCGCATCAGCCTGGTGCTGGCCGGTGATCCACGCGCAGCCAGAAGCGGCTGACTCACGGCCGGCCGGCCCGACGGCGGGAAAGTTTCCCCAGTGTCAAGTCCGTGCGGACTCACATGCGGACACACACACACACGGAGATTCGTACAGACACACATACAGGCGGCGATGGCCGGGAGCGGGTGAAAGGGAGACCCGGCGCCTTGGCGGCCCGTCACTGGTGGGGCTGGAGCGACGCGAAGCACGGCCGACGGGTCAGCGTGGTGCCGTCTGCCATCGTACGTGAGGCACGTGAGGCGCGTACTGCGCCCGGCCGGCACAGTTGTCGCCAGGGAAGTGACCCGGTCGTGGCGAGACGCTCCAGGTTGGCGCACTGAACCGCCTTGGCTGAGGACAGCACCCGCCTACAGGTACGGGCATTAGTGTTGACGTATTCTCTCTCCCCCTGGCAACCGTGCAAACCATTCTCCGACTGTGTCGTTATCTATAATCAAGGGCGGATCCGCCACCACCTTCCTCAAAGAACCAGAAAAAACTAATGGACACATTACGCCGCTGTCACCTGCTGCTCAAGCATTCGTGGACCGCAGTCACGACGTGTTCTAATACACGAGTTGTACCAGGGACCCGATTAACATGGTAACTGGCTGGAAATCCCCTCCACCCCTCTAATTTCCCTCTCCCAATAATGGGAAATGTATTTATGTTGAGGGACAATAGCGACTAAGCCAACAAAATACTTCGTTTTTGCGAATGCTTCTGAAGCACTTGGTCCCGACCCCGCGGTGAAAAATGTGCGTCATCTTGAGCTGCAATACAATCATGATGCAGCAGCTATAGCATGGGTAAATCTAACAGTTTTGAGTCAAGTGCCATTGGCACACAATCCTGCATCAGGTATGTAATCTTCATATCCACTCAGCACAAAGTTAAAATTCCGGACTCACAATAAAGTAGATATAGCACATTACTTTCACGATGATTTCATATGATACGTTTCATCGTTTCCGTTTGCTGCGTCTCATAGAGTTCCTTCGCTGCTATCATGGGTGTTTGATTTATATAATTTTGAGGGGACAAGTGCCACCTCAATGTTGGCTTTGCCTCCCACAAATGTTTTGCACTTTTAACATGGGGTTCTATGAAATATGCCTCCCCCATCATATTTGGTTCTGATCACTGCCTTCGGGTATTGTGCCTCCCCATCCCAATAATTATTAGAAATCAACTCTCCTGGCTGCTTTGCTACACAAATAATCGTGGGAACTCCCATTATACCTTAAAACCCGATATACCTCCGCCATCATAACCGCTGGTGTCACGCACATCGACAGTTGTGAGTTGTCTTCGCAGTTATTTGGTACTTTAATGTGTCTCTTTGATAGTTTCTTCCTTATGTCTGCTTATGTGCTTCTTTTGTCCGGATATCGACTTACTCTGATGCAATGATGGGACCAGTTTCAAAATATGTTTTGCACGAGGAGAGTGGTTCGTATCGTAATCTCCAGAGGCCCTCCTGTTTCCCCCGAGTTTGTTCTTATGCATGTCTCCCCTGGATATACTCCTTGCATTGATGCTCACATAGACGTACGCATTTGAATGTTGACTTCACGTGTGCTCGTAGTCCATATTAACAAAGAAAAGGATTGTTGTCCGGTTTCGTTCTGACCTGTGCTTGTCGGAGCATACAAACATTTTTGTTTTTAGATACGGAGCTACGATTCAAGGTTTCTCATGCCCAAAGCCCTCATGATATCGGGTTATACGATTCGTTTGATGAGTTCGTTCGATGAAGGTTTTGTCCAATTGTTTTTCTTTCGTGATCACGTTACCTATTTTGCTTCCGGTTGCCTGCTAATTTACACCCGGCGAGAACAATTGGCCCCACTGACGATAAAAACTGGACAAAGCTCTGAGGGCCCAGGACGTAACAGGAGGTGGGGAGGGGGGCTGTGGCGGTGTTGGTCGCCGCTCCCCAGGCTCCCACCGGCCTATGGCGCGACCCGAGGGGCTGCGTCATGGGTCAGTACGTAGTCGGCTACGAGGTCACCACGATGGAGATAGAAAAGTCAACAACATTGTTATGGCTACTTAGGCTAATGCCTGGCCCCTAAGAAAGTCTACGGGCCCTCACGAAAGATTCCTTTCGAAGGTTCCGGGCCCTTGCGAAAGTCTGAAAGTCTATGATTACAAACATTTACTTATCCATTATCGGATACTGAATCGAGGTGATGAAGTTTTGGCATCTGACGTCTAGATGCATGCTTAGTCGGTCGCAATTTATATATAAATATATATGTATATATTATATATATATATGTATGTATATATGTATATGTATATATATATATATATATATATTCAATGTTGTAACCGACTCGTTGAGTAGGAGATGCTAAGGCGCCTAGCATTATTGAATAGAGCGAGTACCATTATTTTTATCTGTTGAGTACCAAGCCATACCGGAATCACGGGCAACAAGCTCACCGATGTTGCTGCAAAACGTGCGGCACGGTCTCGGACTCGTACTTTGCCTCTCCCGGGAAATATTTCCACTAAAAATAGTTTACTATTCTCGAAGGAAAGTGGCAAGAAAATCGGAATGATCAGGTATCGAACAATACTCAGATTTGCAAAATAAGTTCTGTCACCAAGACCGTCGTCATTGAAGCAGTGCAGGATGGAAGAGGTAGTTTTGGTACAATTGCGAATAGAGCATGCATGCGCTATGCACGGAACCTTTTGAACAGGGAGGAAAAACCATGCTGTTCGCGACGCGACGCACCTATGACAGTTCGGCACATACCGTTTGCACGCCCCAACTTCCAGGAGATGCTACTTCTGTCCAAGCTTTCATGCAACGTTGTACACAGATGTTCTAGGAGCAATGGTGTGGTCAGGACTTTCCAGGGGTGTGACAAAAGCGTGAGAAACAGAGAAGGCGGGCGTTGCATGACCTCTGCAGTCGATGCGCCCTTAAACCCCAATAACCAACCAAACAGAGAAGGCTAAGCCGTGCAAAGCGCGCCGAAAATTGAGGGTTCTGCGTGGCGAAAATATCGAAATTTATCATTTCATCGATAATATTTTTGGTTACTGAATGGCTTGGATCCTGATCCCTTAGGAGACAGCTCAGGGTTCGTTGCCACAGAGCAAATCTGCCGTTACATAGCGGAAATTCAGTTTTACGTCAACTACCACTTTCAGACGTAGGTGCACGGATTCCCATATAACGCTATGAAAAAATAGAGCTGAATAACCATAACAGTCAGTTGCACGGGCGTCATTCTCGCTCTTAATCACGGATGGACGCCAGCGTGCGCTCCCGTTGAGCTTTAAAAGTCTTAATGCGAGAAACATTAATGAGCTGACGACTCGACCTCTTAGACTACAAACACTGCAACCGACAGAACTGCTACGACACGAATTCTGTCACAAAATCGCTAGTGACATAACTTCAACATAATCAAAACGTCTACCACAAAAACGTCTACAATGCACCACGTCTGCAAAACTGCCACTGGCTGAAATCATAGGCGACACAACTACTGGGACAGTTTCTACGCAGTCGTATTTCTTCAGTGTATTACTTTTACTGGGAGAGCGTCTACATAGCACAACATCTGCTGTGATTATTTCAACTGACTTGTTACCTACGATACACCTGTTATATTGCACCACCTTCTGAGCGGCATTACTTCTATGTGACACAACATCCGGTGGAAAACGTCTGTACGACATGCATTCTGAAAAAAAAATTATCCGCAAAGTGTATGCATATGGATCACAACTATGCAGGTCATAGACACGGCGAAAGATCTCGATGCAGTATTTTCAGGTACGATAATTGTTGTGCATCGGTCCCATGTGAAATCATGTCTGGGGTAGGGAATAAATAATCGGAACCAGCATGCTTAGTGCTTCAGACGTGCGAAAGATAGGCTACTGTAGTCTGCATGATGTGACCATCACAAGGTCTCATGGAGGCTATTTTTGACAGTACGAGTATTGTTGAGTAGAAGCAATATACAGAAGGGTTTGTAATACAGGTTTTGTCGCATAGAAATGAGTCTGGAAGTTATTGGAGTCGAACTAATGTCGCGTAGAGGCCGTATCGTAGCAGTTTTGCCAATGGCATTTGTGTGGCCGCAGATATGTGTCGAGTTACCAGCCCTGGTTCCAGCCGGTAGGATGTTAACCCGTCCCGTCTCGGGGGGTTCTTCAACCGCCCCCTCAAGTTTTTCGCGGATAGTGAACGAACGGCGCGCGGCAGCGCACCAAAATGTGACATACCTTTTCCCACACCAATTTGGCATACGTTTTCAAAATTTTGAAGTCAGGTCATCTAGGGTCAACAAGTTAGTCAAGGTCAAGTGAGGTCACCTAAAAAAAACAATTCTTCCCTTTTAAAGGGATAAAAATATTTTAAAGAAACTTCCAGAGTTTCCTTATTTTGAGGGGCAAAAACAAACTAAAAATGTGTAAAAAAATTTTTTAATTTATTTTTTAAAAATGGCTCTGGTCGATTTCGCTGTCCTTTTCTGATTCCAAATATTTTTTTTCTCTCATATATTCCCCAAAATGAACGCCCCAGAGCCAAAAACATAATGTAAGTCGTGAAAAGTTGTGAAGATCTAGCACCCCTAGTGACGTCACTTTTTGGGGAATTATTGGGGGGTGGATCCGGACCATACTCGTCGAGCGCTTTCCGATGACACCCCTTTCGTTTTCGTGCGACTCTTAGTTTGGATTTTAGAGGGGGTACTATCACCCCCCCCCACCGATGCGGGGTGTGAGGATCTGACCGGAGAGACGGCGCAAGTTAAAGACACAATTGTGCCATTTCTACATTGCCGCCTTCCTGGTATGGTCCGGATTGCAGGCGATGCCAGCTGGTTGTTCTCAGTACTTCGGTGGTACGTGTGCAGTGTACATTGGTGTTGGTTAGGCACCGGCATGAATTAGCGGACCAGGTCACTCGGCACACTACGTGTGGCGACATCCTTCAGAAGGCAGGAAGTATGATGTGTATCAATGTCACCCGCCAGTAAACACTTCAGCCATGAGCGGGAAAGTTTGAAATTATTGATGGGACTCAATGCATGGAGGCAATAAGTACCGTCAACTTGGGTGGTTGGACCACCTTATAGGGTCTCATGCTAAGGGATTAAGAGGCTGGTGGGGTCAAGGCAAAGATGATGGGCGCAGGATCTACCAAAAGGACATGAAACTTCACCACCAACTTCAGCCCGTTCAGAAGATCCCGACACATTTCTGGCTGTGACGTAGTGTCCTGAAATTTCTCTTTTTTTGTTTGGTGAGGGGAAAGAGGGGTGATGTAAAAACCAACTGTTGCAAAAATGTGCAAACACACATGTATACTGCCTATTGATGAATTATTTTATATGACCTATGCCGATTGTTTCATAATGGTGACGATGTTAGTAGTGTACCCTGTCACCTTAACCAGTTGGCAGTGCTGCTGCCAGAGACAATCCACGCTTTTTAATACCCAAAGCTCCCTCACAACCTTGACAAAAATAGCAAAAGCGGAGTGCTTAATGATGTGAAATTGAACAAAAGTTCTGTCAAAACAATTGTCGATTTACTTCAGTTCGCTCCGGCTTCGCCCTAGCTCGTAGCCGGTATAAGGCACTTGTAGAGGCGCTGGACGAGCGAGGGTAAGCAGTAAACGAGCGGATGAAGTTGAATCACGGTGCATATCGGCTATAGGAGACTGACGGCCGGCAAAACAGGCACTGTCCGGCTCCAGGGCGAGCCAGTCCCGTGGCGGAAGGACGCCACGGGCGATAGCCAGCGGTGGTTGGGGTGCCAGCAGTCACGGCGCTGGACGACTACAGCTCAAGCTTCGCCACAGAACCTTCTCTGTTCTTTAGGCTCTTTGTCTTAGGCGTTTATGCAGTCACGCGCATTCAAGCGTGTACGCAGAACTAAAAATATTTCGGATGCGGTAAATCGACGAATTTGCATTACTAAAACCGAAGATAAGAAGCGTCGTCTTTTGTCGACGCTTGAATGAATGTGAATCCAATAACGAATCCAGTGAATCCTATGAATCCAAAAATGAAAAGAGCAAACTGTCTCTGAATGACAAAATTGAAGCTTGACATGCTGCATTACACCGGGAATCGCCGTTAATAGTTACCCCTGTGCAAAAATACCGCCACGAACCTCACCAGTTCAGCAAAGGTAGACATTTCAACAGTTCAGCCCTGTTAAAATTATAGGCATACTTCGTGACGAATATTGGGGTTGCAAATGGGTAACGATAAAAATTCAAAGTGAAGTATTGAAGTACCTCACTCGTACTAAAAGATTGCAACGCGAAACGCTACACCACCCAGCAAAAAAATCAAACACAAAAATAAACACTTTATTGCTGTTCAGAAAGCGTGACGAGCGTGGCGAGCCGGTTCGCTCAGGTGAACTCAGCCGGTAACCATAGCGGATGTTGCCGGTATCAGGCGCCATATGGTCGCTAAACGAGCGAGGGCAAGCGGCCAGTGGCCTATGGGATTGCCCTGCTGCAGGCACAGGATCGGGCACCAAACCGCCAGAGGCAACTTGTGGACCGACCGCAACTGTTCTCTCCTGACAGCCCGAAGAGGCATGCATCGAATTCTGCCGAACTCTTGCAGAGGTGTGGGAATTTCAGAAGTTAGTAGAAACTGTTTGGCCAATGTGGCACAGTACATTCACATTTGAGATACTTGCTCCATAATCGGAAGCGAAACCAAAATGTGGAAATAAGGCCTCGAATTTTAATATTGGTTCCAATGTTTTGTCAGCATCAGCTGTTATCTTCCGAACATCGTGTGTGCTAATGCAGTATGCTGATTCGACGTATCAGCATACCGTCCCACACAACTAGATATCGCGCCAAGTCATGGTCCTTACGTCCCACACCACTAGGCATCGCGCCAAGTCATGGTCCTTACGTCCCACACCACTAGGCATCGCGCCAAGTCATGGTCCTTACGTCCCACACCACTGGGTATCACGCCGTGTCATGGTCCTTACGTCCCACACCACTAGGCATCGCGCCGTGTCATGGTCCTTACGTCCCACACCACTAGGCATTGCGCCGTGTCATGGTCCTTACGTCCCACACCACTGGGTATCACGCCGTGTCACGGTTCTTACGTTCTTCACCATTAGGTGTCATGCCACGCCATGATGGTCATTACGTCCCACACAAAGTGTCACACCGTGTCATAGTCCTTACGTCCCACACCACTGGGCATCGCGCCGTGTCACGGTCATTATGTCCCACACCACTAGGCATCGCGCCGTGTCATGGTCCTTACACCTCACACCACTAGATGCCACACCGTGTCACGGTCTTTACGTTCACCACCACTAGATGTCGCGCCGTGTCATGGTCCTTACACCTCACACCACTAGATGCCACACCGTATCATGGTCTTTACGTTCACCACCACTAGGTGTCGCGCCGTGTCACGGTCATTACGCTTCATACCATTAGATGCCACGCCGTGTCACGATACTTGCGTCTCAGTCATCCCGCTCAGTCTGTTCTGTATACAACCTCTCAGTACGACGCGTGGGGAGGTCTGCGGACTGATGAGCGCGCAGGTCACGCGTTGCAATGACGTCATAAGGGTCAATCGACCGTGACTGGATACGGGACGGGCGGCTGGCGACTGCAGACGGGCGGCTGGCACAGCAGACTGACGCCGGCTGCGGTGCGATGTGTATCGTAAGCTGCCCGTGTGTATCGTAAGCTGCCCGCGCGTGCAATGTCGTCGCAAACCCCCTCGCTAACGAAGATTGGAAGTACTTCAAGATAAATGTGTTGATGAAAGCTGATGAGCCTCGGATTGAACAGAGCAGATTTTACACAGAGCGGGAAGATTATAACTGAAAATTTCGCACGTGGCCTCTCTGTGGGATCTCTATTCTGCGGGACATTGTCGCACCTCTGTGACATCTCGGTGTTGCGGGACATTGTGCCACCTGTGTGACTTCTCTGTGGTGACTTCTCCGAGTCCCACATTTCTGTTCTGAGGGATATTGCAGCTTCGGTATGACATCTCTGTGCTGCGAAGCACTGTGACTCCTCTGTGACGGTGTGCACCACCGTGGTGAGAACACGCGACGAAGCTCCGCCTGTCCGTCACACTCGACTGCTCCAGAGAGCTGCACAGCCGGCACGGCGAGTTTCACTTTCGTGAACTGGGTGATCGCGAGCGAGGCCAGCCGGTTTCACTCGTCTACAGAACACGACGGACCGGACTGAGCAGCCGCAGTCGTCAGCGATTCAAGACTTGTCGAGACGTGGCACGGTCGTGCCGGCGAATCAGCGCCTTCCTTGCAAGATAGTACTGGGCCGGAGCCATCCTGCTTGAACTGTGGACATGATACGCGCAATTTCCTCACCTTTGCCGTTTACTACCATTCAGGCACGCTTCCAAGCGTTTTCCAAGGAGTGGTGGGTGTGCATGATAACGCAATCCTTTATGACAGGCACCTCTTGACGACAAAATGAAAAAAAAAAACATTTTATCTCAACGGAGTGGACATTTCACTGCCTGCAAGTGCTGTGTTGGCCCGCTTCATACCATCTTGTCCAGTCGTAACTGCGGTCCGTGTCCCCCACTCGATGTGGATGGCCACCTCCTGTGTCATTACACGCCATGACCTAGTAACTGCGTCACTTATAAGGATTTTTGCTGCTGTTGTTGGGGGGGGCGTGACCATTGGTGAGTATAGGGCCACCATCCCAGGAAGCCGGACGGCAGCTCCTGCCCCTCTCAGTAATGCCAAGGTAATGCGGAATGGTGGCTGGTCGGGAGGAACAGCCACGACTGGCCGACCACACTCCCCATCCAACTAGATGAGGTAACAGGCCTATCGAGTGTCGTGACCAGGTAACTACATCCTGGTGTGGTAACTGGGCCACCATGCATGCCGCCTCTGGACCTGAGCCACTGCACATTGCCCGACCTGGGACCTTGGCCACCGCACATGACCTGACCTGGGACCTTGGCCACCGCACATGGCCTGACCTGGGACCTTGGTCACTGCATGTGGCAGCCTGGTAACTTGGTCATCAGGTGACCACGTGGGACTTGCGTCACACACCGTGACCGAGTGACATGGAAACTGGCCAACAGTCCGGATACGGTGACCTGCCACGCTGGCAAACACACGCCCACACTTTGTGAGACAGCTAACGCGCTCTGGGCGTGGTTAGCAAATTGATTCTCGGCAACTAAAGAGCCAACACGATTATTGAACAGAGGCGGCCGCGCTGTACCAGCCAGTTGTGCAACAGGCAGGACGGCAAAACCGTAGCAGTTGACCGGTTTCAACACCGGCCACCCCGCTCTAAGCTCTGGAGACTCACTGTATGGGCTTCCCAGACCTCCTGACCTCAATCGAACACGTCGCAAGTGAAACGGAAAGCTTTTTGCCTCGTGGATACGGCGACCTTGACCGACCGACGGCAGGAGGTGCTGTGAAATTTGCGCCATACGGACCATTGTTTTCCATCCGACAGGGTGTTTGTTACGTGTGTGACGTGGCGCGTGCAACTCGTGAGGCGTGACCCGTGGAGCTCGTGCAAGGTCATGTGCAGACGCTCCTGTGATATGACGTGCGGGAGGTTGTGACGAAGCGTGCGGGAACTCTAGCGTGACGTGTGGGAGCTTTTGTAATGTGACGTGTGGTGCTCGTGTGATGTGACGTATAGGAACTCACGTGACGTGGCGTGTTGAAATATGAGTGATAAGAGATGTGGGAGCCCGTGTAGGGCGAATTACGTGACGTATGAGAACTGCCATGATGTGACATGGAAGCTCGTGTGATAACTCGTGTAATACAATGTGTGGGAGCTCGTGTAACGTATGTGACATGGCATGTATAACTCCTGTGAGGTGGCACGTGGAACTCCTGTTCCATGACATGTGGAGATCCTGTGACATGACATGTCAAAATTCGTTGATGTGATGCGTGATAGTACGTTGGCGTCATGTGTCGAGGCCCGTTGGCGTAACGCGCGGGAATTTGTTCACATGATGTGTAGAGGCTCGTTGGCGTGCCGTTTGGAAACTTGTCGGGTGTTGGGTGTGCTGCGTGTGAATTCGTTCTCGTGATCTGCGGGAGCCCGTTGGCTTGATGTGTGGGAATTCGCATGACACGTGTGGGAGCTCGTGTGGCGAGACCCTTGGGAGCTCGTGTGAAGTGACACATGGGAGCGCGTGTGAAGTGACTCGTGGGAGCTCGTGTGACGTGACCCTTGGGAGCTCGTGTGAAGTGACGCGTGGGAACTCGTGTGACGTGACTCGTTTGAACTCGTGTGAAGTGACGCGTGGGAACTCGTGTGACGTGTCACGTGGTAGCTCGTGTGACGTGTCACGTGGGAGCTCGTGTGACGTGTCACGTGGGAGCTCGTATGACGTGACTCGCTGGAACTCGTGTGATGTGACACATGGAAGCTCGTGTGACGTAACACGTGGGAACCCGCGTGAAGCGATGCGTGGGAACCCGTGTGAAGTGACGCGTGGGAACTTGTGTGGCGTGAAGCGTGGGAGCGCGTGTGAAGTGACGCGTGGTAGCTCTTTCCAGTCAATATCGTTGGAGAATTTCCGTCAATATCTCATTTCGTTCCAGTACATTATTAATTCTACAACTCTTAGATCTAGTTTAACGAAGGGGTTCAGTGCCGGTACTAACCACGCTACGTGACTTGCCGCTCCACCTATGTATGCATGTCATTTGTCATTTGTCTCCATGAGCGAAGGGGATAGTACAGTCAGCTTACCATCCAACTGCTGACAACAGTATGATGTCCTGAGCTTGTAACAAGGCGGGCACCAGCCCAACCAGGGTGGTCTCAAGGAGTGAGGAAAGGGAATATTAAAGGAGGAAGAAATTGGTGGTGACGATCAACCTTCAATATTACAGTAGCTACATTGGCGTCATGGAAAATCGGTCATATGATCCTCGCTTATCCATTGTACTCAGTGGCGCCTTCCTTATAATGGTGCAATAACGGCTCGCGGTGATTTCATATAGGTTCAAATATGATGAGTAGGGAAACGGGGAAGACATATGTGAGAGCAGTGACACACGGGAAGTAATAAATAAATGAATACAGTTTCAGATTCAGCTTCGGTTAGATTAGTTTGCATGCTCGTCATCAGCTGGTTTGCTGTCAATCATGGATAATACCATACGATGTAATCTCAAGCCTTGCACACGATGGAACCCTCGCGTACACCTGTCCGACGTTTTGTGACTGTAATCCAATTGTCTTTCCAAGTTACTAAATGTTTTCCCGATTGTTTTTTCAAGAACTTTATACTTTGTTATTCCTAAGTGTATTTTCGGTTCCAAAAGCATTGCTTTCACATGCTGGAGAAATCATTTTGAGGAAGTGTCACGGCTGACATATCGTGACAACGACCAGCCTGAGGTCACCTGGAATGATCTTGAGTTGCCAACTACGTCTGGCCGGACAGAAGTCATGTGCAATAGTGGGACGAAACAATTATCCTGGAGACGAAACCACACGGCAAGATTCGCATGATCAAAGAAGCAGCACATGGCGGTTTAAAATCCCTTTCGTCTCTGCGTCCATCGGTTGGTAGAGCCCCTACAGGCTGTTTGCGTGTGTCTTACTTTTAAGGTTTCCGACATGAATGCCAAAAAAGTAGTGCAGTGTGGCGTTTCTTTTGTCCACGAAGCTATCCAGGCACAATCCTGACCACGTGCTAGCTGGCAAAGGGAGATCGTCACCATGGTAAACGTTTGCTGGGTGGGACGATCCTCACCATATGGGACACACCCAGGAGTACTTCTTAAGAGGATGCACATTGTAATGAGAAAGCACATTTTGATGTTAATGAAGAAATATCAGCGAATGAAAACATCAAACTTTTTTGTATTGATAGTGATGCACAGAGGTGGGAAGTTGGCAAATACTTGGAAACTGAGGATAATTGGAAGGACTATGCCATATAAAGCGCAATCGCTAAAAGAGCACATCAGGTACGTGCTCGCCACCGAGTGTCTAAGGTAAGTGCTCGCTATGGATCGCCCAATGTACGTCTCTGATCAACACCAGCTATTTTCGGCTTGGGTGTAAACGTTCCTGAACATTTATTTCTTGCCGCGTGGAGATGATTTTCCGGACTCCCCTAATGTAGCAACACCGATGCTGGTGCTTGCACCTCCTTCCCCAAGCATACTTGCGAGTGATAGTCTCCACGATGCTACGACATTTTCCCCGCCTCAAACTACTGGAATTCTGGATCTGCGCGCGACCCAGCCTCAGGACGGCCTGTACTGCGCTGCCCGCTCGCCCCGCCAGTGTAAGGGAAAAGCAGCCAGGAGTGCGGCGCCACCTGACCCGGCAGTGGCCGCTCTCCGACTGCCAGGGGGACCGCCAGGCGTGTGCTCATGGCCCGGAGAGATCCTCCAACATTGTCCCACGCACGCTGGCCAGGCACAAGGCCAGGCCCGGGCCAGGCTGTGGTGCCGGTCACCGCGACGTGGTGGCGAACCGCACTGCCGCCACACTGCGGCCAGCTGGCCGCTGCTCGTCTGCCACACTGCGGCCAGCTGGCCGCTGCTCGTCTGCCACACTGCGGCCAGCTGGCCGCTGCTCGTCTGCCACACTGCGGCCAGCTGACCGCTGCTCGTCTGCCACACTGCGGCCAGCTGGCCGCTGCTCGTCTGCCACACTGCGGCCAGCTGGCCGCTGCTCGTCTGCCACACTGCGGTCAGCTGGTCGCTGCTCGTATGCCACACTGCGGCCAGCTGACCGCTGCTCGTCTGCCACACTGCGGCCAGCTGACCGCTGCTCGTCTGCCACACTGCGGCCAGCTGGCCGCTGCTCGTCTGCCACACTGCGGTCAGCTGGCCGCTGCTCGTCTGCCACACTGCGGCCAGCTGGCCGCTGCTCGTCTGCCACACTGCGGCCAGCTGGCCGCTGCTCGTCTGCCACACTGCGGCCAGCTGACCGCTGCTCGTCTGCCACACTGCGGCCAGCTGACCGCTGCTCGTCTGCCACACTGCGGCCAGCTGACCGCTGCTCGTCTGCCACACTGCGGCCAGCTGACCGCTGCTCGTCTGCCACACTGCGGCCAGCTGACCGCTGCTCGTCTGCCACACTGCGGCCAGCTGACCGCTGCTCGTCTGCCACACTGCGGTCAGCTGACCGCTGCTCGTCTGCCACACTGCAGCCAGCTGACCGCTGCTCGTCTGCCACACTGCGGCCAGCTGGCCGCTGCTCGTCTGCCACACTGCGGTCAGCTGGCCGCTGCTCGTCTGCCACACTGCGGCCAGCTGGCCGCTGCTCGTCTGCCACATTGCGGCCAGCTGGCCGCTGCTCGTCTGCCACACTGCGGCCAGCTGGCCGCTGCTCGTCTGCCACACTGCAGCCAGCTGACCGCTGCTCGTCTGCCACACTGCGGCCAGCTGACCGCTGCTCGTCTGCCACACTGCGGCCAGCTGACCGCTGCTCGTCTGCCACACTGCGGCCAGCTGACCGCTGCTCGTCTGCCACACTGCGGTCAGCTGACCGCTGCTCGTCTGCCACACTGCAGCCAGCTGACCGCTGCTCGTCTGCCACACTGCGGCCAGCTGGCCGCTGCTCGTCTGCCACACTGCGGCCAGATGGCCGCTGCTCGTCTGCCACACTGCGGCCAGCTGACCGCTGCTCGTCTGCCACACTGCGGCCAGCTGACCGCTGCTCGTCTGCCACACTGCGGCCAGCTGACCGCTGCTCGTCTGCCACACTGCGGCCAGCTGGCCGCTGCTCGTCTGCCACACTGCGGCCAGCTGGCCGCTGCTCGTCTGCCACACTGCGGTCAGCTGGTCGCTGCTCGTATGCCACACTGCGGCCAGCTGACCGCTGCTCGTCTGCCACACTGCGGTCAGCTGACCGCTGCTCGTCTGCCACACTGCGGCCAGCTGACCGCTGCTCGTCTGCCACACTGCGGCCAGCTGACCGCTGCTCGTCTGCCACACTGCGGCCAGCTGACCGCTGCTCGTCTGCCACACTGCGGCCAGCTGGCCGCTGCTCGTCTGCCACACTGCGGCCAGCTGACCGCTGCTCGTCTGCCACACTGCGGCCAGCTGGCCGCTGCTCGTCTGCCACACTGCGGCCAGCTGACCGCTGCTCGTCTGCCACACTGCGGCCAGCTGACCGCTGCTCGTCTGCCACACTGCGGCCAGCTGGCCGCTGCTCGTCTGCCACACTGCGGCCAGCTGACCGCTGCTCGTCTTCCACACTGCGGCCAGCTGACCGCTGCTCGTCTGCCACACTGCGGCCAGCTGACCGCTGCTCGTCTGCCACACTGCGGCCAGCTGACCGCTGCTCGTCTGCCACACTGCGGCCAGCTGACCGCTGCTCGTCTGCCACACTGTGGCCAGCTGGCCGCTGCTCGTCTGCCACACTGCGGCCAGCTGGCCGCTGCTCGTCTGCCACACTGCGGTCAGCTGACCGCTGCTCGTCTGCCACACTGTGGCCAGCTGGCCGCTGCTCGTCTGCCACACTGCGGCCAGCTGGCCGCTGCTCGTCTGCCACACTGCGGCCAGCTGGCCGCTGCTCGTCTGCCACACTGCGGCCAGCTGGCCGCTGCTCGTCTGCCACACTGCGGTCAGCTGACCGCTGCTCGTCTGCCACACTGCGGCCAGCTGGCCGCTGCTCGTCTGCCACACTGCGGCCAGCTGGCCGCTGCTCGTCTGCCACACTGCGGCCAGCTGGCCGCTGCTCGTCTGCCACACTGCGGCCAGCTGGCCGCTGCTCGTCTGCCACACTGCGGCCAGCTGGCCGCTGCTCGTCCGCTCAGTGCGCGCATACTCGCCACCATGCGCCGGAATCGTGCTGTTCGTCTTTATCGCGCTTTATCTTGCTTCGTGCTGGATAGCACCTGGATCAACTCCCACATCCTCAACATGCGCACGCGGACATCTAAGCAGGCTTATATCTGCTATTTACTTCGATAGGTAAATTCCACCTTAAAATGTGAAGTCCCGACCTGTACACATGCCTCAATTCGGGAACAACATTCACATGCGTCATCAGACGCGTCTACAAGATAATTCAAATGTTCACCCGATGACACTATTGTTTTCTGTGCCTGTATTTCAGAGATGTCAGCCGGTGGTGTGGCGGTGGCCGTGGTGCTACTGCTGATGGGTGACACGACCAGCGCCACTGGGCCAGCACAGCTCGCCGTGGCCAGCCGACACCATAGTCAGTGAGACCGTGCCTTCCCTGGTGCCGCTGCGCTGCTTCTGCGTGCTGTTTCTCGACATGTGCCGGTCCATACTGCCGCGCGTATCTAGGCATGCGCTGCAACCCGGGCAGTATCAGGAGTCAGGAAGTCGCTGGATCGCATTGAATGATCCTGTCGCGTTTTGAGCCGTACTGTGTCATGATTATCACATGGCTCGTGCTGGCTTGTGTTTGCGGACTGCCGGATAAAGGACAGCTAACAATTATTGGTCAGCCTGTATCAGCATACCACGATAAAAACAAACATTTGGAATTATGAGCACGATGTTCTCCGGCCATTGAAGTATATGCGGCTGGCGTCTGTGACATTATTGACAATGATCTCTGTACCATGGATAATGCATGCAGCATGCAGTTACATACAAGCGCACAAGAAAAGCATGTTTGGGGTGGCTGGGAAGAAATAGTGGCCAGAGGACATTTCATTTCGGGAGTGCGGGTGGGACCTTCAATAATTTTTCAATGAGGGTTGGGGAAGTGCTCCAAAATTATTGACGAAAATGAAGCATTTTGTCAGCTTAAACCGACATTGCCACTGAACATGAAGACATTGCTCACGGTGATTATCCCAGTATAGTAAAGGACAGTGGGAGTGTTTTGTTTAGTATAGCGTATTCATAACCTAGAAGGGAAAGCTGAAAAGATGATAGCACAAGAATGCCCTCAATTGGAGGTGCTACCCTCGCTGTATAACAAAGATATGGGAAGGGATGTCCTCTCACTGGACATGCTTCTACGGGCGAAGGTAAAACTTTGGCAAGTCTACAATCGTCTATATACAAAAAGCACATATCAATGGCCAGGCCAGGTCTTTAATATTTTGCAACCTTGATAGTTTATTTTTACTACTTTTAAAATCTTGGTCCTTCACTTGGAATGAACATACTTTTTGCATTTGCATTAGCACTAACATTAATAACGGCGTTTCCTTTAAATCGCTCGCAATATTTCTTCAGAATGAAAATTGTTTGGCAGAAGTCCCCTCGGCAGTACTAGGCATCTTGCCACGCCACCAAATTATGTTGCATTTAGGTTCAGGATTTCCAAGAGTCAGAAGTTATGCCGACGTAACCTTCGACAACGGTATGATGCGTGAGTCTGTGCTTGCAGCCTATCACACGTGCCATGCGGGTTCGTTAAAAAATAAACAGTGCACATTTAGTGTTATGTAATGCAGGTGCGCAGCAGAAACGAGATGCGCACGCTGCATATCGCAATGTTGAAAAAGGTGTTGCGACTCCCTGGTGGTGGAGTGACTGAATATTCAAAGTAAGCGCATGCTTCGTTTTTATAACCTTTATGCAAATATGGCATTGTTTGCATGAGCTTGCATCGTGAACAATGCATCGTACATTCTCATGCACGTTTTTTGGTGCAGCGTGTTTAACGCTTGTGACAACACACACCCGTGACATATCTTACACTTGCTTACTTTTGCTGTTACAAAGTGGTCACAAACACGTACACACCACTTGAGGTTTTCCAGCGAAAGCCGGGAAACTTGAAAGTTTAAAAAACATTTCAGCTAACGATTGTACCGGGGCCAGTTCAAGTAACGAACCTGCGGCGTAATGCAAGGTAGAGCATTCATCGTTTTCGATGAGCCTGCCGTTCGTCTGATAGTTCTGCTTATGTACATCAATTACTCACCTAAATATGCTTCGGACTAGACTGATCTTGTGCACATATGTGTTCATTAATACCTAGTCCAATGCCCAGGATGACGTCTTGGGTATTTGGGGGTATGCTTTAGGAGTAGCTCTGGGCCTAAAGCTGGAATTCAGTTCTTTTTGGGGCCGAGAAGCTTCGAAAATGAATGGCTTAGCGTCCCCTTTTAAAAATATCTAAAATTGCGCGTAAGCAAGTTGAGGTTACCCGAATTGCATTTCATAATGTTGCTGACATCCAGTAACCTTTAACGCTTTTACTAACCATCTTGTTTGTTTACTTGTCGTTTGTGTATTGGGTGTTTCACGATGCACTTTATGCACGATCACGGCTAATGGAGCCGCCCACACTGTTTCGCCGGTGGGCGGCGGATTTTGGAAATGTCCTGGGTGGTGCAAGTGTTGAGCCCAGGACCTGTGGTACCCAGAGCTCAACACCTTAGCCACTTGGCCATCTCCGCACCTTTTACTAACCATAAGTTGAATGCGCTGTTAACGGCCTGTGGCATTGTATCATACTGTATTGTACATGCAAAGAAAAAGTAGTTGGCGGGCTATAATTAAATAGAGGAAGTGTTTCCAAAAGCCGATAAACTGCATGCTGTCGTGCAGACGGTTGTGTCCCTGACTGGCGGGTACTAACCGTAACCGACACCGTCAGCGGACGCCACCCAGACGGACACTCGATCCCTCCGACACCCGCCGAGACTGACTGACACCCACCACCGACTGTCGGACCTGGCCGGCGCCATCAGCGCGCGCCTGGTGCCGGCCGGCCGCCGCGGCATGGCGTACGTGCGCAGCCAACTGCTGCCCAGGACGCAGCGCAGCCTGGCGCTGCTGCGGCGCCAGATCCTGCCGAGCCTGCGGCGGCGCTCCCAGCGCGCCTACCGCCGGTTCGGCTCGCACGTGCTGCCGCTGGTGGCCAACGTCACGGCGCGCGCCGCCGCCGACGTGGCGGCCGGCACGCGGCTGGTGGTCGCCATGGTCAGCGACCACGTGCTGCCCCAGGTCAGTGCCGGCGCGCAGATGCTGCGCCGCAAGACGGAGCCGGTCGTCAGCTGGGCGCTCGACCGGCTCGGTCGGCGCGTGCTCGGCGACCAGAACCACGACATGGTGAAGCGGACGCTCAGCTCGGCGCTAGGCCAGTTCGACGAAGTGCGCAGTGCGTTCTCGAGCATCACCAGCGAAATCACGGCGGCCCTCTCCCCAGCTGCCGCCGACTCGGACGTGGAGCGCGTCGACGCCGTCGAGGCGACGGCCGACCGGACGCGCGACCGCTCGGCCGACTCGCGCGGACTCTTCAAGGACCTGGTGAACGGCGCGCTCTACCTGGCCGGCACCAGGGTGCTGGGCACCAACGTGACCGACGCGCTGCTGCCTTTCACGCGCCCGCTGGTCAGTCAGATCGTGCCGGACCGCGACCCGGTCAGCTTCGACGACGGCCGGATCGTGTTCGGCTTCGACAAGCAGGACCAGGCGGCGACCTCGGCAGTGGCGGGGGCGGCGGCGAATGCGGCGCACCGGCCGTGCACGACGCCGCAGGGCGGCTCGGGGCAGTGCCGCGACCTCAGCGCCTGTCCGCAGCTGCTGCTCGACCTCAGCAACCTGCGCTCCAGCATCTGCTTCCAGCAGATCTTTCTACCGGGCGTCTGCTGCCCCAGGTGAGACAGTCGTGCCAGAAGATTCTGCTCGTCTATTTTTCCACGTGGTTATTGTTCCCGCAACGCGTCTCAAGCACAGTTGTGCTTCTTTGAAGGGAAACGCCTCCCCCGGCTCAATGTATCTATCCTGACGAAAGTCCATGAAAGGCAGTTATATCATTGTTATCATTGGTACAGCGTCATGCAGTTAACATTTAGCAGGGTACACCTGGTGACGACCGTATTTGTCAGAAACTCAAAGCGTAATCAGGCAGCAACATTTATTGTGCGGGCAACCAATGATAGATATAGGGGAAGCAAAATGACTCGCTGCTTGCTGCTTAGAAGCATTTTAATTTTCCTTTAAGGACTGCTCTAACTTACATTTTTACGATTATGCACCTCCAAGTGATGCATTTGGCCTATGCTATCACCTCAGCTTACCAATTCAGATATTAGATTGTAGGTTGTGTCGCTAAAAAGTAGAAAATCTAGAAAAGTGGATATTGCGTAAATTTCCAAAATCTTGTGAACCTCTTGAAGGAACTGTTGCGATACAGATGAAAATGACTGCTGAGGTGTGCTGCGATGCAAATGCCAGTGACTGCTGAGGTGTGTTGCGATGCAGATACCAATTACTGCTGAGGTGTGTTGCGATACAGATGCCAATTACTGCTGAGGTGTGCTGGGATGCAGATGCCAGTGGCTGCTGAGGTGTGTTGCGATGCAGATGCCAGTGGCTGCTGAGGTGTGTTGCGATGCAGATGCCAATTACTGCTGAGGTGTGCTGCGATGCAGATGCCAGTGACTGCTGAGGTCTGCTGCGGTGCAGATGCCAGTGGCTGCTGAGGTGTGTTGCAATGCAGATGCCAATTACTGCTGAGGTGTGCTGCGATGCAAATGCCAGTGGCTGCTGAGGTGGAAGCAGGGCTGAAGTTTTTTGTTTGTTTATTCGAATCATCACCCACATAATATACCTGCCACTATGCGAAACCCATAAAATATATGACAAAACCATAAAAAGAAATCAGTATAAATATAAATAAGACAAATGGGGCACTACTTACTGATGCAACACCATGAGACAGAATACTATAAGATATTAGAGCATTCGAATCCCGTAATATAGGGATAATACAGTTTTATAATCATATTGTAATAGAGCATTAGAGATATAATAATACAGCGAGCATGCTCGCAATGTGTCGTTCGAATCACACTTTATTGCTTCAGGTAAGTACGGGTATATCGGTACTTAGAGCGGATACACTCGATGACTGTGTGCTTGCGAGAACCTTCTGAGTCCGCAAAGAAGTCAGCATCGACACACCGATTCACTAAGAAGCTGTCGGCCCCCGTGGGAGGTTTGTAAAACAGTCACAACCTCATTTTGTCCACCCGAACATTTGACACCGCAAGCAGCTGTAGTGCGCTGGTAGACAGATGTCGGACGGGGATGACAAAATGTCCACACATCACAAGGAGTAAAATTTGGGCCTGAATATGTTTCTCATGGAGACGTGCTGAATTCTGAGTGCACTGAGGGATCCCATTTTTGTGGAAGCGACTTGGCATGTGGTCAAGCCATAAGACAAGGAAGGAGGCGGGGAGTGCACATGAATTTGCAGCCAACTGAGGAATGTTTGCTGCATTCGGGCAACTTGAGCAGTACGGGTTATGGCCGAAACGATCCAAACGACGCTTTATTAATTCAGTACTGCCATCACGTGCCGTACGCATGCACAAGTTTGTCAGCATCGCCGTACACTTAAACTTCGCACGATGAGCACAAGTTATAATTACATACTGAGTGATACAATACAGTACTGGGTACAATACAATGCAAAAGAGTGCAATGCAGTGCAATAGTCTGAATCGACAGAATGAGTAAGCTCAAAGCTAAGTTTGCCTGACTTCCCGCGCTGGACACATGCGCAGCAAACGTCAGTGTTCTGTTAATCATGGCATCGAGATCTTCATCACCGAGGTTCGAGGCTTCCTATATTGGTTCTTCAGGCGAAGCACGGAGGTGTGGGTCGCGAGGAGTCAAATTTTAATTTGTTCCATATGAATTTAATTTTTTAGTTTCGTCGCCGAGAGATAAAGTGCAGAATATTTTATTCAGGCAGTGTGTTTGCAAAATTTGAGCAGACATTGATAGCATACGTAGTTTGTATTATTCAACCTTTTCTGACCTAATATAGCTGGCCATTGGTGGCGGAAACACTAGGACATCGAGGCACTGAATCCCCTGAGATGTCCAAGCTTAACAATAACCACGCAACATTGACTATAAAAGAAACAGCTAGTATGTGTCTGGTGATCCCACTTACAACTGGATTTTAAGTTTAGTTCTTTACCAACTTTAAGAAAAAGTTGGTAAAGAGCACCACATTCGTTGTAAAATCCCAGGTTCGAACTCTTAGCTCTAAATTTTAGCTTTTGTGCAATGGAATTGCATGGAAAGAAACACGTGTGTGTTCTTCCCGAGCGTTGATTTCATTGACGACGTCATACAAATTACTCAGGTTTCGCAAAACGTGCGTACTGTGTAGATTGAAGAATGCTGCAGACTTAGAGACGTTTTGTTTTACCTACCTGGACAAACGACGATGAGATGGGGTTAATATATCCCTCATCCCAGCCAATGCTGTGATAAGTGGATCGAATCTCCAACAGCGAGGAACCCTACAGTGGACCGTGCGGTGTTGCCCACAGCGGAACGTTGGTGGCTACCACCAGCAGTCCGTCGTTCCCGGTGGTGCGACCCGTCACGACGGCGCGACCGGCCCGGCCGCGACCCACCACGAGACCCACGCTCAGACCTCGGCCACCGCCAACAGTTCCACGCCCTGTTCCGGTCACACCCGGACAGCACAACTTCCGTAAGTGACACAATTCGCAGTCATTGTGAGGTGGTGAGAAGCAGTGTCCGGGTGCACCAGACGCTTGCAGTACATCGAAGGTTCTTATTACCTTAAATTATAAATGTTATCGTTACCAAACCGCGCACTGGTATGCTACGCACTGAGTAATATAAACGCAAATGCAAATGAAAATAATGACTATGCATACATACATACACACACACACACACACACACACACACACATACACACACATACACACATGCACACGCACACACACACACACACACACACACACACATCGTATATATATGCATATATACATATATATATATATATATATATATATATATATATATATATATATATATATATATATATATATATATATATATATATATATATATGTATAATTTACAGGCCAGATAATTTCTGAGGCAGTGTTGGTAGGTAAACAGACACATATCGATAGCATTCGACACACACAAGCAAACCTCCCAGAGCTTCACAGAGTGTGTTTAACCTTTGAAGTCCCGAGAGCAGTAGGTAGGTGTACGCACATGCTCTCACCAACCTCTGGTAGACTAAGGCATTTCATTTGAAATGTTCTATTGCACACAATAGCTACAGTATCACCAGCTAACCTTGTGGTCGCTTCGGATTCACCAGCCAAACTTATCGTTGCTCCAATGTCATCAGTTAACATCGTGGTGACTCCAGGTTCACCAGTTAACCTTGTGGTGGTTGCAAATCCAACAATGAACCTTGTGGTGGGTCCAGATTCACTAGTTGACCTTGGGATGGCCATAGTTTCACCAGCTAAACAAGTCGGTGGTGTGGTAGTTCAACTGATAAGGCATTCCACTGCCGATGGAAGGACGGCGGGTTGGAATCCCGCGTCTGGTGGGATCACCCCGTCCGTCAGTGACCGATCTGTGTGAGAGATTGGCCTCATTATGTTGCCCAGCCATCTAATGCCCTCTGGAAGAACGCAAGGCTCTTCTCGTCCCCGTAAGACCACCAGGTAATCCTGTGGTAGGCGCAGGCTAACCAGATGACCTGTGCTGTGCCACAGGCTGCGGGCAGCCGCAGGCTCATCAGCTGACCACCTGTGCTGTGCTGCAGGCTGCGGGCAGCCGCA
The DNA here is from genome assembly GCA_034440575.1 of Imbricaverruca yamaguchii. Lineage (NCBI taxonomy): Eukaryota > Metazoa > Arthropoda > Thecostraca > Neoverrucidae > Imbricaverruca > Imbricaverruca yamaguchii. The sequence continues at coordinate 236,305 of JAOTOL010001360.1, read as the reverse complement.
GGCTCATCAGCTGACCACCTGTGCTGTTCTGCAGGCTGCGGGCAGCCGCAGGCTAACCAGATGACCTGTGTTGTGCTGCAGGCTGCGGGCAGCCGCAGGCTAACCAGATGACCTGTGCTGTGCCACAGGCTCCGGGCAGCCGCAGGCTAACCAGATGACCTGTGCTGTGCCACAGGCTGTGGGCAGCCGCAGGCTAATCAGATGACCTGTGCTATGCTGCAGGCTGTGGGCAGCCGCAGGCTAACCAGATGACCTGTGCTGTGTCACAGGCTGTGGGCAGCCGAAGGCTAATCAGATGACCTGTACTATGCTGCAGGCTGCGGGCAGCCGCAGGCTCATCAGCTGACCACCTGTGCTGTGCCACAGGCTGCGGGCAGCCGCAGGCTCATCAGCTGACCACCTGCGCTGTGCCGCAGGCTGCGGGCAGCCGCAGGCTCATCAGCTGACCACCTGTGCTGTGCCACAGGCTGCGGGCAGCCGCAGGCTCCCGAGTTCCGGATTGTTGGCGGAGACGTGTCTCGGCCGGGCCAGTGGCCCTGGATGGCAGCCATCTACCTGCACGGCAACCAGCGCAAGGAGTTCTGGTGCGGCGGGTCTCTCATATCGAAACGTTACATCATGACCGCCGCCCACTGCACAAGGGACACAAATGGCAAAAGGTATGAGCATATGGCCGGCTTCACCAATTATTGTTTTTTTTTTGCTACCCACAATCACCAGACATAGCCAGCCACCTACGACGACTTGTGGGCGAGGGCGGGTGGCTAAAATGAACTCTCAGATCTCAGGAACTCAACGATAATTCGAAATAACTATAGCACTAATAGATAGCCCATGTCATATTATTATTATCTAAGGACACGCTTAGTCCATGCTATGTGGCCTATGAAGCCACGGATAAAATATGTGTAAAACATAGCAGGGTATATGCAAATCTTGAAGTGGTACCTCGCGCAACAATTGACTTTCGGTTCCAGATAGACCAAGACCATCTCCAGAAAGAAAGGTGTCTTAAAGTGACATGAATAATACAATATGATGTCAAGTGGGTTTATGCGAGACGATGTCAGGTCAAGTAGACCATGCATGGCCATGTCGGATCAGATTAAGTCAAATTTTGTGGTGTGAATTTTTGTGGAACACCACCCATGGTGAACCAAATCTGAGATATGATAGGATGAAATAGTGCACATAGGACTATCCTATTTCATGTGCCATGGGTGTTATGATAGTGCGATATATAATGGGTACAGCGGCCACTTAATTATGCAATAATTGTTGAGGAATGCTTCGTACACCAACTTA